>CAJVPS010001387.1:0-15830 GCA_910591765.1 Ambispora leptoticha | reverse complement strand
AAATTATTAACTATTTCCTGAGGAATTGCATCCCATTCTTCAGTCATAAATCTCATTAATTCATCTGTATTTTGTGATATCCATTTTTCAACATTATTTTTCATAATTTGTCACATATTTTCAATGAGATTAATGTCTGAACTGTTAGATGGCCAGTCAATTAAGTGAATCGAATTTTCAGCAATAAATTCCTTAGCAACACATGACGTGTGCTTCAGATTATTGTCCTGTTGTAAATGCCAGTGGCTTCCATATATTCTTTGGGCTGCAGGTAGAAGTTGGGTTTGCAATATTCTTACATAAAAAGGGCCATTCATAATATTGGTAAAACAAAATAAGTGAGTTTTTCCCATTTGAGAAATGCCTCCCCATGTCATTACTTTTTGACAGAACTTGGGCAATTTTCGAATAGGTCTATCTCCAGTTTTATGCCAACAGCGAATCTTATTTCAGAAGAGATCAAATGCTGTCTCATCTGTGAATATTGTTTGGTTCCAATTGTCATTTACATGTGCCTGTGCCCATGCTTTTCTCAACTCAATATGCCATTCTGTAAGCATCAGCATTGCTAAAGGCATAGAGCTTTTATATCTCTTTTTTTTCATATAATTCCATACTGTAACATGTGTAATTGATATATTCTGCATGTTTTCTATTTTTGCAGCAAGTAGGCAGGTCGAAAGAATGTTATTGCATCAGATATTCTGCCTGATAATGTGAGATATGGTTTGTGTAATTTTGGTTTTACATCCATTTCCACACTTGTGCTCAATAGTACCTGTTTCTCTAAGTTTTTTGAGATTACGCTTAACTGTATGAAGAGGGATACCCGTTATCTCATGTATTATTTTGGCTGAATGGATACTATTGAGTCAGTAATATTTAATTATCTGTCTTTGGGCTTCAAGCTGCATATTAACCATCTTTACGAAAGTATAAACAAAGAAAGTACATGTAAATAAAAAAATGTATTTATAAAAATTTGATCACTAGATATGAAATTGATCATATTTGTAGTACAATTATTATTAATAATGCATATTTCTTATGTATTACAAAAAAATGCTTCTTATATTCACCGCCATTTTTTTCTTAACACACTGTAAGTTAAATAATAATATAAATGATAAAATAAAATGAAAAGATAAGATAAATATTTTAAAAAGAAAAAGATAATAATAAAAATAGATTAAATTCATTATTAAACTGTTTCTAAAGTATTTTTGAATCATTATTGAACTGTTTGTAAATTATTATTAACTTTAGGGCTAATTATTTATTGATAATCTTAAAGTATTGCAAAAATATTATTGAATTATGACTGAATCTATAATTGATATACCAATTATATTATTTGAAATCACATGTCTTCTAAAGATCAATTGATTGATCAAAAATTCAAGTTTGAAAAATTATGAAATTAAAGAAATTTATGTTACTATGGTAATATTTAATCTCTCTAAGTAAGATTGAGCTCTAGTAAGACTATTAAATTCTTTTCAAAATTTCTTTGATCTCTTTATTTCTTATATGTATCAGATCATTATAAGTAATTTATTAGAAATTATATACTTATTCAAGTCCATATTTTTCTAATAGCTAGTGAATTTATTTTCCAAGAAGAAAGTATCTTCTGATCAAAGTTACTTCTTTTGACTAAGCCATTTCTTTTTGTAGTTTCATTAATTTTTGAGAGTGTTATCTAGACATTTCTTTTAATAATTATTCAAAGTAATAATATCTAATGAATTGCAATTTATTAGATTAATTATTATAATTTTCAAATAAGTCATTAAAAATAATTTGAACTCTTGTTTTCTAGCTTTAATCAGGTTGAAATTGATAAGAAATATTTGCTGTGATTGCTATTCTCAAAATTTCTATATTGATTATATTTACAAATTATTTTATTCTGATGCTATTCTATAAATTATTTATTGATATTGATACTTTTTCTATTATTAGTTCTGGTTCTGATAATATTTCTAGAATTATACTAGTGTTAAATTATCTTCCAGTAACAAGATCATAAATAACTTTCTGATTACTATTATCAAGTATTAACTGATTTTCTCAAATTGTAAAGTTTTACTAAATTTATTATCTTTCAATTATTGGTAAAGGATCAAAATATTTTAAATAAAATTAAGATTATTTAAAAGAATATTTATCTTTAAAGAGTTAAATACTAACAAGAAATTAAGCTATTTAATAAGGATGTTAAAATAATCAAAAGTAATAAAAATTTAAAGAAAATATTAAAGTAAAAGTTCTATATTTCTAAAATAAAATTTTTAATAAATGATCATTATATATATATAAATGTACTACTAAATAAGATTTATATAAAATCAAGAGGTAAATAAATAAATATTATAAAACTAAAAATCTATTCTTCATTTTCTTCTTCTATTATTGGTATTTCTATATATTCAATAATTATTTTTAGTTCAAAGCATTCATCTCTATTATGATAAAACTTTAGTTAAATATTATTAAAAGTTTTGCGTAATAATTAGTCATGTTAATTTTACAATTTGTAAGCTCTATTGCCAAGAGTTTTATGAATATAAAACTATTCTGTACTTCATTATTACTAAAATTTATTTCTTTAGGTAACATGTTGCTTCATATTATATATTAGAATTTTATTATTAATTTTAAATTGTATGATTCTTTATAATTTTGAGTCATGTCTTTCTTTCATTTGTTATTGTTATCTTTTGATTTGATTTTGTATTGTATTAATATCATTTGGTAAGTGATAGATTAAAGAGAATATTTGATCTAATATTTCATCTTCTTCATTTTTATTTTCTAATATTGATAATGAATATTTCAAATTGATTAGTAATCAGGTATCTTTTTCATAGATCAAGAAGAAAGATTTATATTTGATAGTATTATTTCAAAGTATTTTGTATACAAATAATATTGATAGTATATATACATCCTATTATTTATCTAATGCAATACAATATTTTTGAAGTATTCTATATAGAATTCTGTTAAATCATTCTATTATTCTATTAGTTTATAGATAATAATATAATGAAAACTTGTATTTGATTTCAAATTGAGTGATAAGTTCTTTAATAACTTGAGCTGTAAATTCAGTTTCTTGATTAGATTGTAATTCTTTAGGATATCCATATTTACAAATTATTTCTTCAAAAATAAATTTGATGATTATACTAGCTTCTTTATTTGAAATTACTTTTGCTTCAGATCATTTAGTGAGTAGATCTATTACTATAGTAATATATTGATTTCTTTTCTTGATTATTTTGCAAGGACCAATAAGATTAATTATAATTTTATTAAAAGGCTATCCAACTTTAATAGGATATAGAGATTGATTTGTAGTTTATTCATCAGTTCTTTGATAAGTTTTACAAGATCTAACAAAGTTTTTTATATCTATTTCCATTCTATTCTACCAATATCTAATAGCTATTTGTTGATAAGTTCCATTAAATCCAAAATATCCTACAAGCAAATCTGAATATATGCTAGTTATTATTACTTCAATTTTATTTTCTTTTAGTATTTGAAGTAGTATGATAGATTCTTTTTTTCTATTCTTTTTATAAAGTACTCTATTAATAATTATAAATTATTTTGATTACTGATGAATTTTCTTTTGTTATTCTTCAGTATATCCTATAAAATAACTTTCATTTTCTAAATATCTTATTAAGTCATAATATATAGTTAAATTTATTGTGTTGAGTTAATCAGATTTGAATAATCTATTTAATTAGTTATCCAGTAAAAATTATTCTAATTAGTTAAATAATTAAATGAGTTTGATATTTTATTTCTGTAAATATATTCTTGAGAATATATCTGCATTTTGATTAGTTTTTCCAGCTTTATAAGTAACAATAAAGTTGTATTTCATCATGATTATTATTCATCTTGAGATTCAGAATTCAGAATTAATTTATTTAGTAAATAGTTAACAAAGTACATTGTGATCAGTAATAATTTCAAAAAGAAATCCAAGAAGATAATATTGAAATTGTTTAATAGTCCAAACTACAGTCAGAGCTTCTTTTTTAGTGATACTATAATTCTTATCTGCTGGTTTAAGTAAAATGCTTGCATAGACTACTACTTGTTCTCTTTCTTTATCATCTTTTTATAATAATATTGCACCAAGTCCAGAGTCAAAGATATTAGTATAGAGATAGAATTTCTTAATAAAATCAGGATAAATCAAGATTAGGTTAGAGATAAGTTTTTTTTTTAAAGTCTGAAATATATTCTCTTGATCTAAAGTAAAGATAACTCCTCAACTAGTTACAGCTTGTGATAGTTAATCAAAGAATTATAACAAAGTTGTGATAACCAATTAGAGAATTGTGACAGAGTTACAGCTAGTTGCAACTCTTATTACTAGTCTATAGTCCAAATGAAAATGATATTATTCTTTAAAAGTTTAAATAGTGATGCTGCTATTTGTGAGAATTCTTTGATGAATTTTCTATAATATTTAGCTAATTCTAAGAATAATTTAAGCTTCTTGATATTTATTGGAGTAGAAAACTCTTGAATTCATTAAATAATTGAAGAATCTGATAAAATTTCATCTTGAGTTATGATATATTCTAGGAAGAATAAGTTATCTCAAGTAAAATTACATTTTTTTAAATTAAGTTTTAATCCAGCTTTTCTAATTTATTGATATTTCAGATATTCTTCTCAGATTTTTGAATATATATTTATATTATCAATATAGATCATGACAAATTTCTAATTATAATCTCTAAGTATGCTATCTATAGCTTGTTGAAAAATTACTGATATATTACAAATTCCAAAAGATATAATTTTGAATTTGTATAATCCTTCTCTTGAAATGAAAGCTATCTTTTCAATACTAGAAGGTTATTTTCAATTTGCTAATAATCAAATATAAGATTCATGAATGAAAATTATTTTGTATCTTCAAGATTATCTATTATTTTATCAATTTGTGATAAGAGATAGATATCTTTCTTGGTAAGTATATTGAGTTTTCTATAATTAATACAAAATTATTTCTTGCCATTTTTCTTTGCTACTACTATAATAGATGAGATTCAGAAATTATTAGATTTTTGGATAATATCTATATCTAATATTTATTAAATTTTATCATGAATAAATTCTTAATCAGGTATAGTTGCTCTATAAGACTTTTGATAGATAGGCTTTTTATTTTCAGTATCAATTAAATATTGAATAGTATTAGTTTGTTCAAGTTCATTAAGGTTTGATATAAAAATATTCTTGTATACTTGTAATAAGTTATATAAGACATCTTATTATCCAAGTATTAATTCCCTTTGTTTAACTACTTTTATAATTTCTTCTTTATTTAGGAAGCATGCTTCTATTTTATCCTTTCCAGTTGATTCAAATTCTTGAATACTATGAGATGATTCTTTTAACTCTTCTCTAGTATCTACAAATATTATTCCTTCAATTAGAGCAAGTTATAAAAAGATTACTTGGATAATTTGTTTATTAGGTTAGATCTTATAAGATTTATTAGAATTATTATGTAAAAGAACTCTAATATTTCCAGTATATTCAGCATCAATGATTTCTTCTTTAACTTTAATTTCTTTCTTGGCTAGTGATAATTAAGATATTAGTTGATAAACAGTTCCTATAGAAACTTTAATTACCAAATAAAGATCAATTATAATTATTTAACAAGATTGAATCAGAATTGCTTCTTCTCTAGGATATCTGAAATCAAAGTTTATATTATATTCATGAGCTTATTTAGGTATTTTTTCTTTATTATTATTATTATAAATTTTGATCATGAGATTTATTAATTGTTCTTCAAGTTTCTCTTCTTCTTCTACTTTATTTTTATAGTCTCTAGATGCTATATAGTATTTATTTAAGATTTCTTCAATTGAATTATAGTTATTATCTTTAGTTTTTTCTTCTTTTTCTGGTTCTGGATATTTTTCTTTCAGTAGTTCTTTAATTTATTCTAATCATATATAATCTTCACAAGTATCTGAATTACAAGAAATTAAATATTTATTATAAAGTTTTTACATTAATGTATTCTAATTGAGCAAGTTGTTTTCTTTAGAAGAGAGATAATTATTGATATATAGCCAGGAAGATTTCTTGGACTGATACTTCTTCAAAACTATTATAGGTAATATATTGTATCTCTTCTTCTTAGTAATATATCAGATGAGTATTACTTTTCTAATTTTATTATATTATTGATAAATATTTAATAAATTATTATCACTTCTTAATTTTTTGATAGTACTATTATTTTTTTACCAATTATCATAATTAAATGTGTATACGTATTATTCAGTATAGTTATAAAAATATTTAACTTCATTATATTTCCAGATTACTTCAAGAAAGTATCTAGCTTCATCTTGAAGTCTACAGTAATCACAGATGGATAAGTTAAGTTGCTATTGATGAAACAATTAGTATAGTATTGCTTTCCAAATTCATTTCTATCTCTTACTTCTGAAATAGTTTCACTATCCACAAAGTAATTATAATATGAATATTTAACTATTCTTTTTTTAGCTTCAATTTTCATAAGATTTTACTTTTTGAAAAGAATCTTTCTTCAGTGATTAATATCTTTTCTGATTCTCTAATTTGTTCTACTTCTAATTATCAATCTTTAGTTTTGTTCTGGAATAAAATTATTAATAAATTATTTAGTATATTTATTTTGATATTGATTCAGATAACTAGATCATCAAAGTATTGAAAGTATTTGTGTTTAGATATTGGTAATTTGTGATGATATCAACATTCAACTATAGATCCTCTCTAGTCAAAAGTCTATTAAGAACTTTGATAATGGATCTGTTAAAATTTTCTTTCTAATTTTGAGTATTCTTTCCAGATGAGAGTTATATCCTTGACTTGAATTTCTTCTTCAAATATTTTAATATTTCTAACTTTAGAAATTGAGCTTATAGTCATGTAGAAAACTTTTCCAAAATCTATATTATTGAATCATCTAAATGAAGTATGAATCTGAGTCCAGGATTTATCAGATATTCATCATAGAAAATTATAATCTTCTAGATTTTGATCTTCAATTTTGAACTCATTATCAGAAGTTTCACTAGAGAATATTTCTGTATTATCATTACTATCTCAAGTATAGCATTTTATTATCCATAAATAAATTTGATTGATACTCTTTCTTCTTCTCTATTTTAATCAAAGATCATGATATTTTTCTTTAGATTAATTTTAATATTGATCTTGTTTAATTAATTCATATCTATTACAAGACTATAGATTCAAGCTTTAGTAATATTCACTTTTACTGGAATTACTATTTTATCAATAATGATAGGGAAGTTATTAATGACTCCTAATAGATATTTAAAATATTTATTAATATCAGATATAGAGATATTGGATTTTTGTTAAATATTTATTTCTAGTTGTTTGAGAAATTCATGACTGATAACATATTCAAATATTTCAGTATTTATAATTAAATCTATAAGAGTCTTTCTAATTTTGGCTTTATATTAGGCTGAGGTTGTTTTGATCTTTTAGATAAATATTATTTTTCATTTGAGTTTCTTCTGTGATTTCTTTCTCATTTCTTTTGATATTTGGATTCTTTATTTAGGTGAGATCTTGATAAGCTGGACAATAGTAATGTTGACTTTCTGAGAGACCAAATCTTCAAGTATATCATAGATTTCTACTTTCTTGACTAGAACTAGAAGATGAGCTCTTTCTTTCTTTCATTTCTTTTTCTTCAAGTTAGTCTTGTTTTCTTTAGATACTTCTGATAAGGGTTAGGTAATTTCATTTTCTTTTTCACTTTCTTTTTTTTTTGATAACTCTAGCTCATTTTCTTTTTTTAGCTAAATAGTTATGGATTGCTAGTAAAGAGAAACTGAATTAGATGAATAAATCACTAGATGGATCACTATCAGATACTTGCAAAGCAGCTATTAAATTTTAAATTTGAGTGAGAAGAGAAGTAGTATGCAGATTTTGAAAATTATTGAATTACTAATTATTATTTTAGATATTCTGATTTTGCTAATTATTATTATTACTATTATTATTTTAATTTTGATTATTCTAATTTTGTGAGATACTTTGATTATTGGAAGACTGATTTATAAATGAAAGATTATTTGGACACATTTTATTGATATATTTTTTTTCTTCATAATTATAATAAGTAATAGAAGATCTGTCTCTTGACTAATTATTATTATTGTTCTAATTATTATTTCTTCTACCAGATTCTACATGGTCTAACCTACTGATCAGATCTTGCAAAATCTTAGCTAGAGTATTCTATTCAGCAGTTGATTGAGCTTAAGTTTGATGATAGATTTGTTTGAGTAAATCTGAATCAGCTTCTTTTATATTTTAGAAGCTTTAATAATATTGTTCATGATATCTTTAGCATTTAAATTAAATCATTTTTGAATTTCAGATTTGAGTTCTTTTTTGAAAATTCAAATTTTATATTCTTCAGAATATGTATTTTCTGAATTTACTTTACTTTCAAGTTTTATAAATTGATTGACATATTCTTTTATATTTCCAGTCTGCTTTAGAGATTTCAATTCATCCTATCATTATTACATCTTACAAGATGAATGAAATTTAAGAATAAATTGATAAGTAAAGTTATTTTTATTATGATTATCATTTTTCTAGTCATTTATCTTGAGATTATTACTTGTAGATTATTGATTAAATCAGGCAGTAGCTGGTCTTTCTAAATATTCTCTTACTATCTCAATCTTTCTGTTATTAGTAATTCTATTAACTTTTATTACTACTTCAAAGTTATATAACCATTTAACTAGTTCCTGATTATTACTCTTAAATTTATAAATTGAGATAAAGATCTTTTCCATTCTCTGAATTTTCATAGATTGAGTTAATTCTTCAAGAGCTTGAATGAGATTATTCATTTTGTTTGACATAATTATTTCTTTCTTTGATTAAGATTTTTGAGATTGAATCTGTTTGATTATGACTATTAGTTCTTCTGGATCTTCTGAATTACTACTTTTATATTCTGATTCTATTGGTTAATTAGTTGAGAGGATTTCAAAATTATCTGTCTCTTTAAGAACAAGAAGAATACTATTGACTAGATAGGTTTATTATTTAACTGTGATTTTAGTTTCAAATATGAAGGTGTTGAGTAACTTGACAATTTCTCTTTGAAGTTGATTTGATATAAGATTTTGCTAAACTATATTATCAAAGAGTTCTTATGATAGTTTATTATAAGAAATTATATAATAGTCTTGAGTCCAGATGAGAAAATTTACAAATCTTCTGTTTGAATATTTATTTGCAGGAAAATAGTAAGGGTAGTAGTTGTATGATTCAATATGAGATGAGAATTTCCAAGAGTCTTCTCTGTCATGTTCATTAAGATATAGATCAATTGGAAGTCCAATAAAAGAGTAATATGTACTCATAAACTAATAAATTATTTAGATAACTAATATTCTAAGAGTAGTTAATCCTTAAAAATATAAAATAAATAATAAATAAAAATAATAAAAAAAATTAAATAGAATCTCTGGATGGGTGAGGTCTTCTGGGTGGATGAGATTCATAGAGAGGATATCAAATATTACAAACTATATTCTGAAAGATAGATTTTATTACAAATATAGTTTATAATAAGTTTTGAATACAAAAACTGAATTATTTATAAAGATAAAGAGGATTATAATTATTCTAAAGATTTTCCAGTACTAATATTTATAAGTATAATATTAACAAAAGATAAAAATAAAATAAAATAAAAATATAAAAATAAAGTTATAATCACAAATACTAAACTAAGAGTTAGTATTAAAAACTAAGTAATAAATACTAAAAATCAAGGTAACAAATACTAAATGTAATAAATACAAAAACTAGAGTAATAAATACTAAATCAAAATTAACAAATATCAAACTAGAGCAACAAATGCTAAATTAAGCTTTTATATATGGAAAAACTTACAAAAACTATCTAAATCAAATAAAATATACTTGACTTATTATAAGTGGAGAGCATCCACTATCTAAGTTTTTTAGATAAGAAAAACTTGTAAATAATCAGAATATAATTTATTATGATAGAAGAGGTAAATGAAAGCAAATTATCA
The DNA here is from genome assembly GCA_910591765.1 of Ambispora leptoticha. Lineage (NCBI taxonomy): Eukaryota > Fungi > Glomeromycota > Glomeromycetes > Archaeosporales > Ambisporaceae > Ambispora > Ambispora leptoticha. The sequence goes on along the minus strand of CAJVPS010001387.1, from coordinate 5,670 downwards.
AGATAAAAATTAAAGAAAAATTACAAGATAAGTATAACTCAAGTATTTTCAAAAGATAATTAAATTATTGTTATTCAAGTACATTTATTTCAGAACTTAGAGTAGAGATATTTATACATCTTTAAGATTTTACAAATTACTAACTAAACTCATTTGCTAATTTAGATTATAATTATAATCTTTAGGACAAAAGATTAATAAATGAACAAGTAAAATAAGAAATAAGATATATGTAATAAGTTAAATAATAATATAAATGATGAAATAAATGAAAGATAAAATAAATATTCTAAAAAGAAAAAGATAATAATAAAAATAAATTAAATTCATTATTGAACCATTTCTGAAGCATTTCTGAATTATCATTAAACTATTTATGAACTGTTATTGACTTTGAAATTATTTATTTATTGATAATTTTAAAGTATTGTAAAAATATTGCAAGAATATTACAAAAATATTATTGAATTATAACTGATATACTTATTATATTATTTGAAATTATATATCTTCTAAAGATTAATTGATTGATCAAAAATTCCAAGTTCAAAAAATTATGAAATTAAAGAAATTTATATTACTTAAATAATTTTACTAATAATTTATCTATCAAGACTTTACTTTATAATCATAATTTAGAATCTCTTTTAGTATTAGTAAAATTAATAGATATCTTTTCAAAATCAAAAACTCAGAAAATTCATCAACTTTTCTCATACAAATTATATTAAATCAAAAATCAGAAGAAGATAATACTTATTCAGATTTAGAAGAAAATAATAATATATATTCAGTCTCAAAAAAAAGTAATCAAGAAATTAAAGAAGAAAATAATAATTAAATGGCTTAAAATAATAATAATAATAACTTAGATAACTTAATTATAGCTCTTGAAGCTCTTACTAACTATATAGCTAATCAAAATATCTAATTCATAGAAAAGATTATTATTTCTATTAGAAAATATAAAAAAAATAATCAAGACTTAACTGAATAACTAAAAAATTTTAATATCATTATTCAAGTTAATAGAATTATCATTATTAAAAAGTATAACTTATCTATAAATATTTAGAAGATATTACTACTTTGTGATATAATAAAAAAATAAAGATCAAGTTACAACTAATAATATTAATAATTAGTCACATAATTTTATTATCAATTCACTACTCACTTTTGTACTAGAAAAAGAATTGATCAATAATAAGATAAAATTAAAATCTTATAATAGACTGGTACTATAAATGAATACACAGATAAATTTATCAATTTACTTTATAAGATAAATTCTAATAATATATATCCAAAAGATTATAAAATCAGAATCTACAGATATGATCTCAAACTGGAAATTAAAAAATAAATACAAATATTTGCTAATAGAACTTTTCTAAATATGATATAAGTTACCAAGAATATAGAAAAAGCTGATGCAAATATTTCAACTTGTGAATATTATCAATCTCAGATATAATACTAAATACTAAATTGATAGCAATTCAAGAATTCAATTAATAAATAAAAAATATAAAAATCAGTAAAAGATTAAATTATAATAAAAATAACTCTGATTATTAGTCTAATAATCAAAATTCTAAATCAACTTCTATTTGCTATAATTATAGTAAGTCAAATCATATTTACTCAAACTGTTCTCAGCTATAATTATATAGGAATAATTAGAATAACTTTGGAAATAATCATCAAAGATTAAATAAAAATAATCAGTAATAAAATAATATATTATCAAATCAGTTAAATTTTGAAAATAATCAAAATATGAATAATATTCAAATAATATTACTAGTCCAAATACAAGCTCTTATAGATAATATTCAGATATTAATCACTAAATCAGATAATATAAATTTATTACTTGATATATATAAATACTTGACTACTAATAAAAAGATTAGAAATTCAAGAGCTACTTCTTATAGAATTTGATCTATAGGTTAATCTTAAAAAGAAACTGTTAAAGATAATAAAAAAACTAAATATTATTAAAGAAAAACAAGAAGATATATCTGAAATTATTCTCAATCAAGATATAAATAATACTGAATCTTCTAAAATACTTGATAAAGAACTTAATAAGAAAGTTATTTATAAAAAGAAAGAAAAAATTACTTTATTTATACTTATTACTATAGCTAAACTCTATAATATACTAAAAGATTTAGCTTAACTAAAAGCAAATATAATAGTTGCTTGACTAATTTAAATCTTATCTTCTCAAAAAACTCAAAGATCAAAAGGAATATATCAAGCTATAATACTCAAATCTAAGAGAAAAAGAAGAGTAATACTTGAATAAATACTTAAAATCATATCTGTTTGGTATAAAGCCAAAGTTAGAAAGAATATTATTGATTTAATTATTAATAATAGTATTTTTGAATATATTACTATATATAATTTTATAAAAAATATAAAATTAAAGATTTAATACAATTCAAATATATCTATATTCAAAATAAATAGAATATAAAAATAATTTCTTGAAGCTATTAATAACTTATTTTTAAATATTAATAGAATTATAATTCTAATTGAAGTAGATATTATCAATGTCAAATAATATTTAATAATTATAAAAATTGGCTTTTTAAATAAAATTAAAGTCAATATTAATATTAGAAAAGAACTTTTCACTTTTAAATATAATGATTAAATAGAAAAAGTATTAATTAAATTTATTTATAATAATAGAGAAAACTCTATATTTGATAAATCAAACTCTAAAAAAGATAAATCAAAAGAAAAGATTCTAAAAGTAAATTTGAAAAATAATACTTGAAAAAGAAAATATTTCTTATATAAAAATATAATAATTGAAATATTATAACTTCTAAATAAAAAAAAATCTGAGATAATAATAGTATTAAAATTATTACTAAAAAAGTTTAAATTTCTATGGAAATGTCAAATCAAAATTTGAAAGATATTGATTTTAAAGATATATCTTTTCAAATTATTAGAAGTATTAGAAAAATTCATAAAGTACAAGCTTATTAAGAAGAAATTAAAATCAGATAAAAGAAATATATTTGAAAAAATTATAAATAACTTAATATAAAGTTCTTACAAAAATATAATTAGAATAACAAATAGTTATTTAACTAAAAAGAATCCAATAGTAAATGTTGATATCAAAGAAATCTTTTTACTTCAGATCATAAATATCATTACTATTATAATAATTTTGCTAACTAAATAACTATCAAAGTTCATAAATTATTTTGTATAGAATTCAAAATAACTAAAGATTGGACTAATAAAGTTGAAAAAGAATTCTTTGTTAATATTTATGTAAAAAGAAGTTTTGATTCTTATTAATTTACTTTATAATAAATTCATCTCAATTCTTAAATTAAATAATGCAAAGAATGTAAAAAATATATAAATAGATATTATATTGAAATCTATTTCAAGATGAATAGAGAAAAATTAATAGCTTGTAATAATTAAAAATATCATCTTAATTAATTATAACTTGTGATAATCAATCAGAAAATTATAATTAATTAAATAGCCAATCAGAGAATTATAATTAAGTTGTAATATCATCTTTAGTAATAACTGTCTTAGAAAAAAATAATTAAATCTTTCTATTTATTCTTAATATAGTAAATATAATAAATCTAGAAATATATATATTACTAAAAGTTATAAGAGATATTTCTATATCTATAAATATTAATATATCTTTTGATTTAATCATAAAGAATAAAAAAAATATCAAAATAATTAATAAGCTAAGAGAATGAGAAATATTACTAGAAGTTTATAATAAATATAATAAAATTGGCAAAGTAATTCTATCTTGATTTATATAAAAAGATAACTTTATCTATAAAATAATCTATAAGAGTTTTATAAAAGTTTCTGTTATTGAAATATTTTAATATATCTATTAATAACTTAGTTCTAATTGAAGATAATAATTTGCTTATCTGAATTATATTAATATCAAACTCTATCAAGAATGCTTAATTTTCTATGATAATAAAAAATATAATAAATATATAATTTGAATCTCTAGTTAAAGTGGATAAAAAAAATATTCTATAATTTTAAAATCAATTCAAGAAGAATTAATAACTAATGAATTAATTAATAAAATTAAAATAGTTCTGATCTTAAGTTAATCTTCTCAACTTGGATTAACTAAGATTCAAGAGAAATTTAATATTATTTATCAAATACTTAATAAGCTCTCATAATAATTTAATAATTATTTAAAAAAATTATCTGTTAATCAAAATAATAAATACTATAAAATTAAAGTTTATAATATCCAAGATAAAGAAAAATTATCTGAAAAAGCTTATCTAACTAATACTAGCTATAATATTTATTATACTAGAAAAGAAGTAATTAGAATTCTATTACATTAAGTTATATTAATAAATATATATATTATTATAAAAATTTCTATAAAAGTTATATATTAAGTTATATCTTACTCTTCTTTTGCTAAACAAGAAATTAATATTAAAGATAGAATTATTAATACTAGATATACTAAAAATATCAATATTATTATTCAAAATGATTTAAAAAAAGATTATATTATTTAATCTGAACAGAAAATTACTCAATTAGTATTTCTATAACTTGCATCTATTAATCAATTTAAATTAGTACTAATTTAAGAAAAACTTGAATAATATAATTATAAAATAACTAGATTTGAATCCACTAATCATTAAGAAACTTATATCTATTTCTAGAATAGGAACAAGAAGAAAAAGTTATTCAAGAGTTGATTTTACAGGATATAAAGTATTTTATTATCCAAAAATTATTATAAGTTAAAATAAATTATTAAATTCATATTATTATTATAAAAAGAAAAGTTATTTAATAATCTTTTAAATATATTTAGAATAAAGTATTAGTATTTTAATTTTTTCTTTTAGATTAATAAGTAATAATAAAAATATATTTCATAAGAGATATAATATATTGATTTACTCTAGTAAAGTAACTTTATTAGTTTTTAAATAATAATATCAAAATATTTTGATCAGTTATTATTTCAAATATAGTTCTAAATATATAATAATGAAATTATTTAATAATCTATACTACTACTAGTACTTCTTTTTTAGTTACTCCATATTTTTATTTATTTGATTTTAAAATAATACTTATATAAGCAATTACTTATTCTCTTTTATTTTTATCTTTTTAAGATAAAATTGCTTCAAGTTCTAAGTCTGAAATATTGATATAGAAATAGAATTTTTTTATAAAGTCTGAATAAATTAAAATAAATACAGTTATGAAATGTTATTTGATTTATTAAAAAGCTTCTTTTTATTCTACAATCCAAATAAATAATTCTTAATTTTAGAGTAGTTTGAATAGAAGGATAATAATTTAAGAAAATTCATTTATAAATTTTTTATAATATCTAGATAATTCAAGAAATAATCTAAGTTTTTTAACAATTCTTGATTAGAAAAAATCTTTTATCTTCTGAATAGTTAATATATTAAAGAAAATTTCTTCTTCAGTTATTACATATTCAAGAAAAAATAATTTTCTTTTGTAAAACTTATATTTTTCTGTATTAAGTTTTAAATTAGCATTTTGAATTCTGCAAAATACTTTGTTGAGATAATTCAAGTATTCTTCAAAATCTTTAAAGAATATATT
>CAJVPS010001386.1:0-15835 GCA_910591765.1 Ambispora leptoticha | reverse complement strand
CAAAAAAAATATTATTACAATAAATGTTAAAAGAAAAAAAATACATTTTTTGGATGCTATTTTAAATGATAATTATGACGCAGGAAGGGTATTATGACGCATGATAAAAACATACGATATTTCAATAACTGCTATCGGAAGCATGAAAATACATGGGGGTGCGTCATATGATAATTAATCAAAACTATGTCAGGTACCATAGCAAAAATCAATAGTACAGATTTTATGCATAAATTGATTGACAAAATCGTTGTGTTGTTACTTTTAAATATTAGGTAGGAAGAGCGTTGCTTTTGTTAGTGATACATACTTCTAAACTAAATCTTATTTCATAATAAATTATATCGTCAACTTTTATGCTAGTTTTTAACTCTGAACCTTTTTGAAACTCGAATGTGACTAATTCTCAACAAGTGGGACTTAAAAACCCATCCAAGCATGACCGATTCTACTCAACAGTCTAAAATGCGTCTTTCGGTCACTTCGTTATGTCTAGGCGTATCGAATGAAGATCTGGTAATATAGAGATCTTCACCAATTTAAATTAAATTTTGGCGGTATCTCGATACCTAAACGATCGGGAATCTCACGATTCGTTTAGGCATAACAAATCAAATGGTGGCATTTTTCACATGATTCCAATTGCTAGGTATCGAGATATTGCACTGTGTCATAATATCCTTTTTCACCTTGTGTTATCGTTATTTGCTTGTTGAACTTTTCAACATAAATTTAGACATCTTGAAACCTTTAGGCTAATTTTGGTATATACATTTAAAAAACAATCAACACACATTTGACAGTATTGTCCCATACGTGCTAGCCTGGCTCGAGTTGGTGATGGCTGTGTTGATACACAGCCACAAATAATCAGAATGTCAGTTTAATAACTGCTAAACTTTTCATTTTAATCTTTTAAAAGTTCCAAATTTGGTTTTAATCTGTCACAATAAATTTAAATTTTAGACTATCAATAAAAACGAAATTTTAGCCTTGTATCAATATTTTCAAATACATGTACATTATACATTCACATCTCTAAATGCATATTTTTAATTTGCTGGGGACTTCAGTCTCTAAATGCATATTTTATGCGAACTCCTCTAAATGCATGCTACATGTTTAGTTTCCGACAGCATGCATTTAGAGGCGTGCGACTGTACTTAAAATCCGAAACAATATGCATGTACATGTAATTTTTTAAATACTAGTATCATTTCTTAACGCTAGTCAAAAAAAATAACCTTTTCAGTTATAGTATAATTGATTCAAAATTTCCAAGAATATTCGTACGATAAAGACCCATTTTAAAGTTGATAAGAAACTTTCAACCTCGCCAAAAGTGCAGCATCAACATAGAAAATTTATCATGTGTTAATTATCAGAATCTTCGGAACTGAATATTATTAAAGTGCTATATTAATTATACTTTTTTCAGAGGACGCGGTCTAATTAAATATACTTATTACAAGTGAAAAAGAAAACTCTTAATTTTCGTATTATTAATCGAATTAGAAAATTAGTTATTTTTTTTTTGGTGCCTTTAAAAGCCATTGAAATAACCAACGAAACTAACAACACCAATAACAATCAACGCCATTTGATACGAATAAAACAATGACCGAGCGTTAGTCGATAAACTACTTCCGTCGGATGTTTTGTTGGTAGAGTTTTTACTGTCTGGAGCGCTGCTGTTTGTGTTATCGGTGCTTGCTGTTGATGGTGGTTGGTATACACTCGCTGTTATTACATTTTTTCGGTTTAATAAAAATTGGTTTTTAAAAGTTGCATTTTTTGTTAAAGTCAAAAGGGAAAAAACTTACATGAGTTTCCGAGACCCTTTATTTCGAATTTTTCTGACGTGGCGTACCTTTGATTGATGTCTCCGATATTTACGAATACGATGTCATAACCTGTCTCATGTTTTATTGCAATAATAAATAAATAAATAAATGAATAAATAAATAAATAAATAAAGCTAGCAAAATAACAATACAGCAACGCAACAAAAAAAATTACCAGGTCTCGGCGGAACTTCTTGAACAGTCCAATTGATCATACCAAGTGAAGAGTTTACAGTTGTTGCGATAGCATATGGGGGTTCATTCTGCAATTTATTTTAATGATTCATCACTTGCTTGCTTGACCCACAAAAAAAACATAAAAAAATGAAAAATAAATACTATTTCACTTACAGGATACTCTAATTCAATGCTGAAATGATCAGGGTCACTACTCGCATTGTAGGTCCATCTGATATAACAAGTGGTGTTTGCCGCGACATAGTATTTTGACGACGGATAGACGATTGTGAAGGCTGTTTATTTGGTCACAGATTAAAACATGCAGGAGTGAGCAAATTTTTTTTATCAAGTGAGAGATCTCGTGTATCTCCAAAAATAAACTCCCCCCCTCCCCCTTCCCCTCCCGGTGATTTTGTTATATGAAAAGTACAAAGATAAACTTAAAATCCGTGCAAAAAAAGGGGTAGCTTATTTTTCGGAGATATACAGTATTGCATGTTTCTTTCTTTTTCTCTTTTGAGATTACATATTTTTAGTTACCTGAAGTCGAAGCAACAATATATGTCAACAGAAGAACAGCAAGAGTTGAAAAAGTATGCATTATATTAACGGTCGTTGTATACTTAAAGATAATTATTCGTTATCGTTACTGTCTTTTACTCAAGATTACTATTATTATTATTATTATTATTATTATTATTTTTATTTATAAATGCTACAGTCTAGTCTGTAATAATAATAATTATTATTATTATTATTATTATTATTATTATTATTACCGTTATTTCTAGTTTATTATTGACCGTTGTTATTCTTATTATTATTAGTTTATTAAGAAATAACGAAAAAAAAAAGTATTAAACAAAAATATTTAAAGAACAACGCCCATTTAAATACTTTTTGTTGCGTGTTCGAAAAAAAAGATTAAGTAAACTAGGTCGATTCTGTTGTTCATCGAATTTAGCCATATAGAGCATATTTCCATTAATTGATATTTATTGCAGAAATTATGTGTTATTCTGCATGCACACCAAACTACTGCATAAATTTATAAATTCGTTTTACCAAATTTAGATGTAGTCTGGTCATCAGTCCTATTCACGTGGGTTTATTAGATGCCCTCGAGTATTATAGAAATTCTTTTTATATACATGTATTATGAATGATGTATATGTATGCGCGTGTTATTGTGTGAATTATAATATGTGCGATTATGTTGTGCGATTTTATTTGATCTTTGTTCTGTTTAAACAATATGTGTATATTGAATAATTTATTATGTTCAAGGTTTTTATTTTAAGCGAAAATTTAAAATAAAAAAAATTCGGTTACTTAGCCTCATTCCCATCCTTCGGAATGAGTTTCCTTTTTTCATCATCCGCGGGTGGCTAGCCAAACGCTTGTCATACTAAACCCATTACTCGATGTATTCTGATTAAATTTGATGCTTGCGTCACACTCTATGTGATAAGTTAACAAATCTTTTGAAAGAACTAATCCTGGAAGTTTCTCGATTTCAGAGTCTTTTTATTTTCTTACACAATTCTGATTTCATTTTGACAACGAACATTAATATTGTACGTATATATACATACATAGTATACTTTGATGCTTTGGGGTATAAACCGGAATGGTCCGTCTCATTTGTAAAAAAATCCGGTATATCAAGTAAAAATTTATTATCGAGGTTTGACTGTATAAATGTCGCTTTTGCAGTGAGCTCTTAAGTCGACCGGAATTAACGGTTGATGATCAGCATAATGTGAGCCGAAATGTAGTTTTTTAAGTAAAATCAAACATTGTGGATCTCGAATACAGAATAGATGCTATTAAAAGACGAAATGAGAAACCCAACGAAGAAGAGAATCTTGACAGAATTTATTTACTGTAAGTGTTAATAGTATTTTGAAGTCCTATTTTTGATTTTTACATGTAAAACAACGCATTGTATCTGCTAATATTAAAAAGAGAAGTGGTTTGTAAATTAAAAAACCATAACGATAATAATCGAAACTCAAAAAAAAATTGAACCTGCATGTGACTGAGTTTATTTGAAGGAGGAAGATAAAAAATGCAATTGTATCACTAAAAAAAATTAAAATTAATCAAAATGTCGATATTAATGATTTTACATACACAAAACGAGGTGGTACGTGCGCTTATTACACTGCCAGATATCTAATTACGCACATCCAAAAAATATTTTACTCTGAAAATGTTCTATGCTATTAATCCTGTTAAGAATTTCTGCGCCGAATTTCTACAAATACCTACAGTCATGCGCTTTATAGTGGCCTACTTGCTTTATAATATGTGGGTCCTTCTTGATCTCAAACTATTTATAATAAATCTGCTCGATATAATAGAATTTTCTAATAAATTTATATGATTTACGTGCGAAGTTTATCAAGATTATGTATGATCCAGCCAAATATAAAGAATTAAGATCTGACGTTTCGAGTATTTGGTTATTTTTTATTATATTAAAAAAGTTACTTTGTTAAAAATAAAAATAAGAATTGCAAAATGATAAATAAGATCTTAGGTTAAATTATATTTAATTGAGCATATGTAAATTTCTTGTCTCTTGATCACACGATATAAAAAGGAGTATCATATATTATTATTCTTTAAGAAACATAAACGTCGTTTAAGGATATTTTAATCATATCACTAACGATTCTAATAGAAATATGATTTAATACGAAGATCAACCATGAAATAAAAGAGCAAACAGAAATGAAATAATAAAGTGTATCAATTCATTATAAACGATATGATTCTAAGAGTATAACCGAAATATTATTGTCATTTGACGTGGTAATAAACGAGTCATTGAAAATATTATTGGTTCCATTTATAATGTTGAAAAGTACTGGTGGTTGTGGTGGTTGTTGCAATGGTTGATTTTGTTGAAAATTATGGGCTGCTGCAAGTTCTGTTGTTGATTTGCAGGCTGATGATTCTGTTGTTGGAATTGTGGAAGATTTTGTGTTGGATTCATTATTTATAGAAACTTTCAATTATATAATAAAACGAGTAAGAAGTGACTTTTGGAAGATTATTTTCTTTCAGATAATATCAATCCCCGCTTTTTATATTTAAAAAAAATAAGCACCTTTATACTTTTTCCGAATTACTTTAAAAGTGTTGTCAACCAAATTCCTCGGATTTCAATTATTAATTAGTTATATTCTTTAATTATCAACTTGCCAAATCATATAGAAACCAAATTGCAAAATTGCATCGATAAGATGGATAAAAATAAATATGAAACAATTTATCCAAAAATTTAATTTAAACTACATGTGCATGTATAATGTAATACATTAATCTAAAAATAACCTTACGTTAAGGAGAGAGACTAATTTAGAAAAAAAGTTATTCATTTGCATGTATGTATGGGTGTTAATTTCGTAAAAGGTACGAGACCTCTTCGAAAAGCTTCTAATTTATAAAATGCTTCGAATTTTCGAATCAATCCGAAATTTGGATCGGATCGGATTTTGAATTTTGCAATCGAAAATTTTTGACCAGAAACGTACACGGTGTCTCTACAATGTATATTGGTAAAAAATTTTCAAAAATTCATTCTAGTTTATAATTAATTGTTAAATTTTTAAAATTAATAACACTTTGAAATCTTTCAGCTTACAAAAAGTAATATTTTTTAAAAACTGATCAATGATAAAAATTCTATAAAGTTAACAATCAAATTTTTAAAATATTGCTTTATAACATTCAAACTTTGTTATTTTTTATATATTTAATTCACATTTAAAACAAATCACATAAACATTCTTATTATAGATATAATGATAACAATTTTATTGGAAATATTTATTATAATAGTATAACAGTGCAAATCTGAATTTATTAAAATTTTATGTAAATAATTAATTATTTAAGATTACACATAATTAAATATTATAAATTTTTATTAATAAATATAATTCTAAATTATTATTATTATTATTATTATTATTATATACAGAATTATATAATCTTAATTATAATTGAATAAAATATCAGATTGCATTATAAAGAAAATATATTATAAAAAATCAGATTTATAAGTTTGATTTAAATACTTCATCTTGAAATTATAAATTTATTATAATATAATTAAATCCTTAAAAATATTATATTTATTATAAATATAAATTATTGATATAAGTATGTTATATATATATTTATAACTCTTATTATATTTTATAATTTTTGAAAATTAAAAGTTTATAATAACATTTCTATAGGTGTATCCTCTATAAGTATATATTTTTTTATATATATCATAATCTGATTCCAAACTTGAAAACTTAACTAAGTGTATACTCTTTATATTTTATATATAAATAATTCTAAGTTTCAGATATAATAAAATTTTTCTATAAATAAAAGATTACATAATAATAACTAATTAAGACTTATTTTATATACAATATAATATTAAAAAGTAAAATTTTATTATAATTTAATTTGTGAATAAAGTCTCAAAAACAAGTATTTCTACATTTATAAACAAAAAATCAAGAAATTTATTTAAATAAAATTTATATTATTGATTCTTTATTTCAAATTAATATTAATTGTAATTAATATAAATATATGTAAGATATTCAGGTTAAATTTAAATAAATATATATATATATATATATATATATATATATTGTTTTTATAATAATTTTATTATCTTTCAATACTTATATGTATAAAAAATCTATTTTTTATTGACTATTCCTTAAACGCGTATCCTTTCTAAAGTATATGCATATGTCTGGTTCCTGTAGAAATATTATTGTACTTAGATCCAATTGAATTTTTATATTTATAAAATACTATATAATTTATAATTTTATATATATAATTATCATTAAAACTTAAAGTTTATTTATATATATATATATATATATATTTGTAGTTTTATAAAAATCAAATATTTATTTTTGATATAAAATTTTTATTTTTTATTATATATAGTTTTTTTTGAACTGCTATCTGATCAATCCGCAAAACATCGGATTCAAAGCATCGAATCCGATCCGATCAGAGCTTTTAGTTTATTTTTGAAAGTGATGTGTTTTTGCGTCATTACATGGAATTTGAATAAATATGGCAATAAAAACCGTTATAACACTGGTTTTAACTTTATTGCGTGATGACTATATTCGGATCTAATTAAAAATTGTGAATATTTGGTAAGCTTAGGTAATATTTACGCTAACGTTAAAACTGCATTCGATTGGTCGAGGAAATAATATGTTAAATATTAAATTTTTTATTCAGCGTATATAATATCACGTGTATTATTTTGGCTGAATTTCATCATGCAAAATTACATAATTTTTCTAAGAATGATCCATTTTAATTTTCTACGATAAACGAATCTAAAGCTTTTTCTTCCAACTTGAAACCATGTTTGACGAAACCTTCTTGAATGTCCTTTAATTATCAGTGGAATAAAGTTATTTTAATCATGAAAAAATTCCAGTAAAGTGTCAGCTCGTCATATTATTTACCTTTACTTTTGTGGGGGAAGATACGACCACCACATTTGAAGTCTCGACCAAAAATAGATTTGCGAGATATTTATTTAGCATTACGTGTAAGTCTTCGATTGTTACGGCCTTTTTTAAACAAGTGATACATCAAAAGACGTGCTAACTTTTTTTAGAAAAGAAAATTCTCAGAAAAAATACCTTGACTTTTTTGATAAGCTCTTGAGTATAATTAGGAGGCAAGTTCTTGAGCACCGTGGTAATAAATAGTTTAGCAGCCTAAATAAGTAAATATTTATAGTAATAAAAAAATTATTTAGTAGATCTTAAAAAGGAAACAAATCACTAAACAAAATTTTGTTATTCATGATTTTACCGCTTGAGCCATCGATTTCTGCCATTATTAGTAAAAAAAAATTAAATGAATATATTAACACATTAGTTATTAATATAATCTCTTCACTGAACTTTTATTTCTGAATTGCTAGATTAATTTACCTCCTCCGATATTATCGAATAAATAACAGCGCTTTGTGCGCCTTCGAGATTAGCACGATCAAAATCAGTCTAAATAACAAATAATATATTGATCCTTAAGAAACATTAATAAAAAAAATTTTTTTATTAATCATTACCTTTTTTTGAACCAAATCATTGATAAGTTGTCTTGCTTGATCAAAAGCCTTGGAAACATCTGGTGACCGATATAAGTAGAAGTAAACCAACCCTATATTGATGAAAACGCCAATTCAAAAAAAACTATATTTCTTCATTTTCATTAAAAAAGATAAAGAACAAAATTAATAATTATCATACCAGTTTCCACTGAAGCTCGTACCCCAAAACCATAAGCAAATCCCTGTCCTCGAATTGTCCGCCAAAAGAAACCTTCCATTGAATCTAAAAATGTACAAAGTACAAGAAGAGGAGCCACATCCGGTGAATCGAATTCAGTTATGCCTATAGAATCATTTAACTATAAGTATTATTTTTTGTAAAAAAAAATAAAAAAAAAAGGGGGTTATTTGTAGCGGAGGATATAATTACCTTTGGCTACGTGTATAGAGTGAGAACCTTCGATCGCAGGAAGACTGACAATGTATCCCTAATCATTAGAAAGTTAATAAGTTTAAGATTTTCCCTTGTTATATGTATTAGATGCCAAATTCTATAAACCTTATTGCCCGGATTTTTGCCATACTCGGTCAATACTTCTTGTGCCAAGCGCACAGGTTCTAGTGAATTTGAAGACTATCGGAAAGATCGATAAACTAATAAATTATGAGAGTCGAATAGTAATTACCACGAAATAATAATTAATACTTGAATCTTAAAATGTTCAATCCATGTGCTTTTTGGATTCTCAAGTTTCAATATGTCGCCAACAACATCTATCCTAAAGTTTTCAGGCTGGGTAACTAAATTTACAAAATTTTCTCATTATAAACTATCATCAAAAATAAAGATTTGAAAGAAGAAAATTTCTTACGAATCTCCCTAAGCTGCATCAAATCCTGCACCACTTTCTCCGGGCTCTCGTCAAGCTGTTTAAGAAGCGCAGTCAAGAATTTTTCTTGACGCAATACGTTGAGTGCATATTGATTTGATTTGATTGGGTCGAAAATTATTGTTCGGAGAACTGTGTTTGCCATCTATTTAAATAATATTTTATCGTCATTTATTATAACCAAGAAGAATAAAAAGAAAAGCCGTAAATTCACCGTATTTCCATCTCGTTTACTTGATGGAATGTCATTTAGCAGCTTCGTGGCAATATTTTTGATACGATCTAACGCGAATTCCGTATGCCAGAGTAAATCACGTAAAAATTCAATTGCTTTTGCATATTTATTTGCCTGAGTGTAAATAAAATAATTAATTACTTTCCATTACTTGTAACTTTAAGCCAAATTAAATTTACCTCCACTTTAAGAACAAAGCACGCCAAATCCTGAAAAGAGCCACCAGCACCAATGCAGTAATCGTATAATATGGTATTTTCATTCAATTCCTTGGTAACCTCTTCGTATGTTAATCGGGTGCCGTCCGGTCGGACTATTGGTAACGAGTAGAACGAATTGAGATATAATTCAAGATATAGTCGAAGATTAGGTGGGATTGCCGCTGTGGTGACGTAGATCGAGACTTTGATGAAAGAGGAGCGGATGTCTGGGTTTTGTTATTAAAAGTTTTTACATTAAGAAAAATTCAATTAATTTATTAACGATAGGTTATATTATCGATAGATGGATAATTAAACACATACGGTCATACTGAATAAAGTATGGAATTGTTGCTTTTGCATCTTTGTCTAAGTGTTCTTGAACAGGATTTTGGCTAAAAAAAAAAAAAGAAAGCATTATTAATATATGACTTTAAAATCAGTCAATAATACATTTTAGATGAATTCAAAATCTCACAATCGGGGATCAGGAGGATTTCGGCCAAACGTAACTTTAATGAGTGGAATGTTATCAACATTCGGGATAGGGAAATTTTCTGTCAAATATAAAAGAAAAACGCGATTTTAAGAAATCCTATACTTATCAAGATAAACAGAAAAGTATACAATATCACGTACCAATTAACTCAGGAGGTGCAGGAGTCTCGTTTTTCTCCATTGCTTCATTAAGTAACATGTCCAATTCTTTTAATTTCTCTGGACCCAATTCCTCACGTTGTTTTTCGACACGTTGTGTTTCATCTTCAGCTAATTTTCTAGCGAATTCCGCTGACGGTTTGCCTAATATAGTAATATGCGGATTATCAAGATAATATCTAATAGATAATCAATATTAAATTACGTATATTGTATAATTAATGCAATGTAAAAATTCATCGTATATACTTTTTCAAATATCCAACCCATTGCTCATTCGTGAATTTATCCATTTGATCGAAATATTCAAGTTCTTTGAACGCTTCCTCAAGTTCCTCGGCATTTGGTTTTCCGTATATGGAATCTGTTAAGACAATATGAAAAAGAAAAAACAAGGATTCAAAAAATTTTAATGAGGGTAGATATATTTAATTTACGATTTTGAAAAAAAATCAATAGGGTTTTTACGCTCAAAATTAAAAAAGCTATACTCACCGTTTATACAAATCATTGCGAATCCAGTCGAAGGATTAGTTTCGACATAATTCAATGTCTATTGTTTCGTATAATATCGCGCAAGTAAAAGCAAGCTTTGATGAAGTTCATATTCAGAATTACAAGCAGAGCAGTATCAATAAATATAAAACACAAAATACCTTCAATTTTTCTCGACGTATCACATTTTTCATCCGATTCATATCAAACCCTTCTTTCGCAACGCGCTCCAATACTAGGAAAATCCGTGAGGAGAGATTTTCCAATTCTTCGGTTGGTACACTCGAGAAGTCGACATAAATTTGTGTGCGAATATGATGACTTATCTGGAAGCTGATTTCTATGCGTCACAAACACAGAATCCACAAAGCAATACAAATATTAATAAAAAGCTTGCGTTATTGCATTAATGGAAAAAAAAAGAAACAAATTTTTGTTAATAAACGGATAAATAAAAAATACGGACCTGTACAAAGAGGTTCCTCGATTTCCACAAATTCCTTTTGAAGCACAGAAATTGCAGAGTCTGAAAGGTAACTAAATAATGCAATAAAGATCCGGTTAGTATTAGCAAAAAAGCTCCTCATTAACCTAATAAATAACCTTTCGAGAACTTACTTGTGAATCATCTCCAAAGCCGTCAAATCGAGAAATTCCTAAAACAAACCAAAAGAAGATTTAATCTTCAAAACTTAAATTCCGCAAATAACATAAATCAATATCTTATTACATACATTGATCTTAGGCCCTTGCCATCCAATCAAAATCTCGCCCATACTTTCGCCTTCGTCCGGGAATTCTACCACCTGCACCACTGATTTTTCAAGTGGCGGGACGGCTGGTGACTCGACCCAAGGTCTTTTTATTTTTGGTGATAGAATTAGTTTCGTTTAAAGAAAAGAGAAGAGAGATGAAAACATTAAATCACCTCTTGATTGGAGGCAATGGTCCTTTCGACGCAATCCTTTCATCCAACGACTGAAGAGCGCGCAACAAGTTTTCTTGCATGACTTTACCAACGATTACCAAAGAAAGATTATCAGGTCGATAATAGTCACGATGATACTATATATGTGTTACAGAATCTAGTCAGTTAAAATTATCATATCCTATATATAACTGCATCATGGACACCTACTTGTCGTACTACCAAAAATAAATAAAAAATAATTTGAGCATAAAAAAATACGTAATAATTTAAAAAATAAAAAACACATACTTTTATTGATATCCAGTTTTCTAAGGCACTCCATCAAACCGCCAGTCTCATTACGGTATCCAATTCCAGGGGGATACATTAATCGCTGAAGCCTAGACATTCAAATAAATCAAATAATTATTTAATTAAAACTAAAGAAGAAACAAATATTCTATTGATTAAATTAAATATATTTAACTAACTGCAGATGCATTAGAGGATAGGCTGTATTTTGACGGCCCTATAATTAAATATCGAAAGCATGTTATTACATCATTATATTTACTATAAACAAATAAATATATGAAATAATAAGTGACATACCTGCATTTCACTATAGACCACCTTACAAATAATAGAAATTGCAATAATCAAGTTTAAGAATCAAAGTTCATAATTATATTTTAAATAATTCCTTTTTAATAGAATGAATAATATAATACCCCTACATCCAAAAAATTTATTATTCAGAGCGAATTTATATAGAATATCAATCAACTTTCAAAAAACCAAAATGCATACCAGCATCTTCGCCTTTTCCATTAATATGATGAACCTATAACACACACCACAGATACAAAAATAGTTACAATCAAAAATTGAAATCAACTTGTCGCAAATCACCCAAATACATACCTCTGTAACATATCCACTATCAGTTAATGTTGGATATAATATATGATCAACATAAACTATTTGGGAAAGAAACAATTCATTAACGTGGTGAGCATCTTAAAATGTGTGACCATAAAAAATATTTATGATTAAAAATGTACTGGGCAACAAATTCAAAAATCCTTCGTTGCCGACGGTAGTAATAGCTAAGCAAAACGAGAAAATATTGATAAAAATTAGAGATGCATTGGATAGACAGAAAACAAGAAATCAAGAGATACAATACTATAGCAAGTGTTATCTGTATCGGTCCATGCATTGGTTCCTTGAGATAGAGCGCGACTAGCAAGCATGTCGAGAACACCCTATCATATAGAAAAACGTCAACTTTTTAATTTTGGTGATCTATAAAAATCACGTGTTCTTCACCCAATTAATTACTTTATATGGATACAGTTCGCTGCCTAGAAACACCAGACTAATTTTTTGCATGATCAAGAGATTTGCGTGTAAGTGTAAGGTATAAACCAAGACCCGATTGAGTTGTTTACTTGAATCCGCGTGCCATAGATGCAATGTAACTTACTGTTCCAAAGTATGCGGACATCCATCGTCATCATGAGCTTTAAAATACACGCTTTCAATATTAACGGATGAACTAATCAATCAGTCGGCCATATATTAATAAATTAGAAAAATCATGAACCTTCGGTTGCCAATACGAAATATCCATTAACGAGTGGACCTGGCAGATTCCGCATGATATGAGTTTCTTGCCATCATTTATTTCCTTGATTTTTGATTATAATTAATCGGATAACAAACCTTCAACATCAATATGCACAACACTTAATCCAGTTCTCTTTGATCGATACTTTGTGACATCGATTCCATAGCAAGTTTTTATCAAACGCACAAGTTCAAAGTTAGTCGAGAAGGACATGGTATTATTACTTGTTAACCCAACGAAATCTTTGCTGGTAATGTCAACTAGAGCACTAGCAAACTTTGGTACAGTAGCTGATAAAAAAAATTTTTTCCTTTGACTTTGTGGATTATTTATAGGGCAACGACAGGGACGCGGAAAAATCCCGTTGTGATTTTGAAAAAAATCCTTTTTGATTTTGAAAAAATTCCGCTTTATTGCGAAATTGAATTTATTAATCATATATATTAATTATTATTATAATAATCATAAGTGCATGAAAAAGATTCCTTGCAAAAAATTTTGATATCTGTTTCACTAATTTGTTGTGTTACTTGTAATAGTAACAATAACTCCTAATCATAATCCATCTTATGTTGTGATTTTATTTCTTAATTTGAATAAGGATAAGGTATTGAGTTGGTGCCAGGCTACCCGTTACAACGAACCCCGTTTAACCGAAGATGGCTCCAGGATCAGTTATAGTAAATCTACCCCGTTAAACCGAATTTACTAATGAAACCTCGGATAAACCGAATTTTTAAAATTTTTTACTACCACTTCGGTATAACGGGGTTACCTTGTATATGTAAAATTTCCCATCCTACATTTTTAATTAATAGTCAAAAGATTTATGCATCATGATTTTTCGCATTCTTATCATTGACAAAAATTTGCGCCTATTGAATTACAGATTAGGAAATTTGAAATCCACCGATTTATCCCGGAAAGATCACATGATTCAGCACTGTCCGTAGACCTCCCGAAAACTTTATTAAAAGCAAGCACGGGCCAACTCAATAATTGGGATTGTCCCATGCTATTAAATATTTCAATTTAAAGAAATGGTGTAATTCTCAATATCAAATGCGATTGTAAGTGAGCCTGTGGCGCGTTTGGTTATTCTAGTAATTGTATTACAGATGTTCGGAACTCCTGGTTTTTTATCCTTTGGATAAGCTGAAGAATTTGAAAAACATGAAATCAGACTTCATTCGTACCATGGTGGCATCTGATCACTCCATGTTCCAATGCCTTCGCCATTCGGGAAATGTGAAGATGACATTATAATTTTTTGCGCCGTTTGCCACAAGATTTGCAATTATTGCAGCTTTATTCTGGCCTGCAACGCCATTTCGAAGTTTTGGGAGCAGCGGGGACATCATTGAACCAGCGTCGTTCCATTCAAATACGAGAGCAAGCATGTGGTCTTTTTTTAGAACATTAAAGAATCAAGGTGGCTATATATCAGGATTTTGAAGGACGCGAGGGAGATCTGTAGGAGCTAAACACGAGAATGCACGAGAATATTAATCAATATTTATGGACATAAACATGCACGGAAATAATTTCACTACTAATTTCTGCCACTTTTTCTTGCAAGTGTTTTAACGTTATAATACAGTTATTGAAAAATAGTCTGAGAATTCATTATAGATCTTGTCTAAAACGGGGCCGATCACGTGAATCAATAGTGATTGGTTAAAAAATACGAACGATAATTGGCCAGAAAATGTATACAATGTCATTTTTTACTAAATAAGAATTTTATTCATTATAAATAATCTTTATGGTATAATATATTAATTATTTAATAGATTTTAAGACTTAATAATAGTAAAGAAAAATAAAAGATATTATTTTTCTAATATTATTTATTTTTTTAATATTTTAGAATTTATCAATATTTTTTTGATTAATTTAATCATAACTTTTTTTATTTTATTTATATATATTTATAAATAATTCAAATATTTTCTCTATATATTAGTGATTAATAATTTATTACTATATATATATTCATAAAAAATATATTTATATAATAATAAATATTAATTATAAAATATATAATAATAATTATAAAAAATTAAACTTTTTTTTCAGATTTATTTATTATAATTATTATAATATAAATCTTTTTAATAATTAGTTATTAAAATAAAAAGAAAAACTTATAAATTTTTTAAGAATTTTATTATTAAAATTATATATAAATACTTTTTTAATATAAAAAATTAAAAATAATACTTTCAGATTTGAATTTTTTTATAATTAGTATTAATAATATTATAAATAATATTTAAAGAAAAAAAATTTAAATATAAAATAAGATAAAAATATAAATAAAATAAATAAAAAAAATTATATACTAATTAAATTATATAATAAAATTTTTTTTTAATTTATTATAAAAAAATTTTAATAGATTTATAATTATAACTTATAAAATAAAAAATATTGATAAATTTATAAATTTTATTATTATATATTTTTCATATAATTTTTTTAATATAATTTTATATAATAAAAATAAAATAATAATTAATAATCTTTTAAATAAGCTTTTAATTATATTATATTATATTATATTACTATATTATATATAATTTATTATATCATAATCATTTAAAGAAAAAGAATCATAATAAAGACTATTTATTATATTATCATAAGCTAAAAGTTGAATCATATTTCTAATAC
>CAJVPS010001385.1:0-15836 GCA_910591765.1 Ambispora leptoticha | reverse complement strand
TGATAACCGACAAGTTGAGTAGAATTTTGGATGGATTTGTCTTGATAATTGGAAAATTGGCCAGATTGAGGAGCAGTTATTTGTATGGATTCGTCTTGATTACTAGAAAATTGATTAGGCTGAAGCGTAGAATATTGGCCGAATTGAAGAGCAGGAACTTGTGTGGATTCGTCTTGATAGCCGGCAAGTTGAGTAGAATTTTGGATGGGTTTGACTTGATAATTGGAAAATTGGCCAGATTGAGGCGCAGTAATTTGTGTGGATTCATCTTGATAATTGGAAAATTGATTAGGCTGAAGCGTAGAATTTTGGACGAATCTGTCTTGAAGTTGGCCAAGTTGAAGAGCAGGAACTTGTGTGGATTCGTCTTGATAACCGACAAGTTGAGTAGAATTTTGGATGGATTTGTCTTGATAATTGGAAAATTGGCCAGATTGAGGAGCAGTTATTTGTATGGATTCGTCTTGATTACTAGAAAATTGATTAGGCTGAAGCGTAGAATATTGGCCGAATTGAAGAGCAGGAACTTGTGTGGATTCGTCTTGATAGCCGGCAAGTTGAGTAGAATTTTGGATGGGTTTGACTTGATAATTGGAAAATTGGCCAGATTGAGGAGCAGTAATTTGTGTGGATTCATCTTGATAATTAGAAAATTGATTAGGCTGAAGCGTAGAATTTTGGACGAATTTGCCATGAAATTGGCCAAGTTGAAGAGCAGGAACTTGTGTGAATTCGTCTTGATAGCCGGCAAGTTGAGTAGAATTTTGGATGGATTTATCTCGACAATTGGAAAATTGGCCAGATTGAGGAGCAGAAGTTTGTGTGGATTCGTCTGCAAGTTGATCCAACTGAAGAGCAAAATTTTCGTTTTGGTAGGATTTGCGTAAGTTTTTATAGTGGACTTCAGAAGGTTTAAGTGGCAAAGACTTTTTTATTTCGTTCGAAAACTTTTTGTAGTTCTCTTTTTCGTGTTTAGGTAACCTTTTCCATTCATTGCTAGCAAGACGAGAAATGTCACGAGCGTCACCTAATTTACGATGCGACTTTTTCCATTTTGCTACGGAGCATGCTCGAAATATTAAAAATCCATTCGGCGCTTTACTTTTGTCCTCGCCATTTCTTTTCTTTCTTAAAAAATATTCCTTTGGAAGGTAGGGAGTGAATGAAGATTTAATTGACATTTAAATTTAATGATCTGATGTTAAGAGCTAAAAGGAGATTATTTCCTAAGACTAGATAAAAAAACAACAAGCTTCTTAAATACTTGTAGTTTGACATTTATCTAAAGTAAAATGTAGTTGACTGAACATGATGCAAACGAACCCCATAAAATTGTATATTCTATTTGTCCAAATGCATTCATATTGAGTAAATTTGCAATATTTGTTTCAAATACAGTCTCACGTAAGGCAGCATATGCTGTCCAAAGAAATTTATATTTGCAGTTTACAATTGAAAAAATTGAGCTAAAAAAGGGAATAACGTAAATGCTTAATGTTAAATGTAAATGCCTTTCCCTATCAAAAACTGGAAGAGGAACTAATTGGTGAAATTAAATGCAAATGCACCGCGTTTAAATGGTCATTAAATGTTTATTAAATGTTTAAACTCGAATCAACAATAATGCGTTCTGATATTATAAGCGTTGAATTAGAAAATTATACTTTATCTAAAAATAGAATTAGTTGAGAATTAAAATACATGTCAAATTTTGCTAATTTGTGGGTTTCGAAGTTAAGATTGATTACTAAATTTGTCTTAGCCAAGGTACGATGTTAACCGAGCGTTTTGTAAAACAAATTTCGCGTTAGATATCTCGCCTTTGAGAATGCAGTTTCGATTAATCATAAATTGATTATCGTTATCGTTTTTCTTGCATGTATATAGAAGTTGATTAGATGAAAATTCAAAATTTAAGGGAACAGATAAAAATTCAAAGTTTAAGGGAACTTAAATAAGATAAAAAAATTTGAAACCATAATAATTCGAAGGAAAAAATTACTTTCAAAGTTTTCTTTATAAGTGGACAGAGATAAAATTCAGACTTACAATCAGACTTACAAAAAACATTTCTTCCTCTAGACACATCACTTATATATACAAACATACCATAATATTATCTAAATTAGACAAGAAAAGAAAGTAAATAACGAAGATTCTTCTTATTTTCCAAAATACTTTATCTAGAAACAATACAATACAAGTTTATTCCGCTTCGACAAAAAACTTTGTTATTTTTAGTGATGGCGGATTTGTGTGCATGTAATATGCATCGACTAACAATTTTCATTGGCTAACAATGTCTCTAACGCTAGCCAATGATCTGTTTTCGGAAATGTCAAATGTCATACCAAATCATCATCATTATCGTTATTACATGTATTATCATTAAGATTATTTTATTATCGAAAAAGGAAATTCTTCATTCAGAATTATATAATGCGGAACCAAAATGAAAATGTTGTCATTTTTATTTTTTGTTTTATATATTAAAAAAAATAATGCACCATTATTGTTCCATTTCAGGTCAGGTTAGCGTAATTTATGCGTTACGTAATACCGGTAGAATAAATGTGCATCAGTAAAAAATGTACATTTAGAGAGTTATTTTTAGAGCTCGTGAGCAACCCAAAAAATGTGCTTAGGAATATATCACTGACAAATAATGTTTAAAGCTGACTAGAATGCGTCGGCGCATAGCCGGCTAGTTGATTCAGTCGAGCTAATTTCTTCATTGCGGTGCAAGTCGATTTCGAAAAATTTCAAAGTTAGGAAACGTAATAAAAAGTCAACTATGGCTTAAAATTAACGTGTTGATTAATGATAAGGAATATTACTTGAGTCGACTAGACGAAATACCAACTAGTCGCGCTGTTTTGTATTGTCGCTTGAAACAGATTATATTGCTAACATTTTTTGAGGTAAAAATGTATAATACGTGTATATGCTTTTTTATA
Source organism: Ambispora leptoticha (assembly GCA_910591765.1). Classification (NCBI taxonomy): domain Eukaryota; kingdom Fungi; phylum Glomeromycota; class Glomeromycetes; order Archaeosporales; family Ambisporaceae; genus Ambispora; species Ambispora leptoticha. The sequence goes on along the minus strand of CAJVPS010001385.1, from coordinate 12,879 downwards.
AAGGTTGATATATTGAAAAAATCTAAGAACCTGCTCTTTACTCATGCTGAAAACTATATAATGAATGATATATGATACAATTACGCAATGAAATTCTAAAGCATGTTACTTTAATGAAGCTCATGAATAAAAAATATTTGTGTTTGAATTTAAATTTATATAAAAAATATTTGTATTTGAATTTAAATTTATATAAAAATTACTGGCAAAAGTTTTATCATTCTGAATGGTTTGATATAATATTCCTTTATTATTTGAGATTTGCGAAGCTCATTTTGTTGATATTCTTTCCAAGAATTCTTCAAAATAAAAATGAATGGATTTACAGCCAAACTGATCATTAAAAAATCTGGTCAAATAATCCTCTTTTAATATTTGGTAACATTTCCAATTACTGCTAACAGAAATGAGGAATGTTACGAGTGTTGACTACTGGAAGATTTAACTCTCTGATTTCTGCTATGATGTATGTTAAAAATATTAAAAAATTGTACGTGCTTTACGTTGGCATTCGCCGTTTCTTTTGTATTTTAAAAATATTCAATTATAAAATAGAAGGAAATGAAGACATAAAAAGTTTGAGCATTAGAAATTAACTTATTAACTGACTTGATAAGTTCAAGAATCGAGATAAAAAACTAAAATTTATTTCGAAAGCAGGCCTTTTAAACTTTTTAATTATACATCAATTAATAAAAATCTCGCCATTACCAATTGTCGTCTTTGTTAGTTGCAGATTCGAACGATCTACATGTATAAGTAAAATAATGATTTAAAATTTATCTCATTTAAATAGAGTGTCTTTCATTATTTTAATGAGTTTTATAATGAAAATTTAATAAAGTAATTTCGAATATTAATTAGGTTACTTTACGATAAAAGACCTAAATGTGTTTTCATCACAAAATTTTGATTTCATAAATGTGCACGAACAGTTGGAGTATTGTATTAGTGTCCAGTTTTCTGCAAATGCAGAATTTGCAGGATCTGTACGGTTTATAACGTGATTTGTTTTGCATGATGAGATGATGTGATTTTACAATTTACATTATAAAAATAATCTATATGAAGTATTTTATATAATTTAAAAATGTTTAATGATAAATGCATGCATAATCCAAAGAATTTATTGTAAAATTAGTTTTAAAACAAATTTAAAAGATTTAAAACCTGGGACGCGATATCTCGACAAGCAATGGTCCAATTTGGACAAAAACAAATCTATTCAATCCATCTAGATAAAATAAAAACAATGGTTCTATTTTTATCTAATTGAACCATTGGATGTTGAGATAGCGTGTTCCCAAAGTTACAAAAATTGTTAAATTTGTCATCAGATGTTTGGAAAAATGCAGTAAATTCGACACTCTGTGAATGCACACATACAGTGGTGAGCAAAAAATTGTGGAAAAATTTTATATAATTTTTTTTATATATATAGATTTATTAAAAATTACTATCAAATTTAGATATAATTAATCAAACTTTAAATCTCAAGACTCAATTATACTTCACTCATATATTTTTAATATAATCTCTTTCTCAAGAAAATAATCCAAAGTATATAAGCCATCAGACTAAAAAATTTCTTTAAAAAAAGATTTCAACCATGATGGATTGACTATCTAATAACTCTAACCTTAATCCTATTAAAAACTTGTAGAATATAGTTAAATAGAATATAGAAAAGAGAAAATCATAAAATTTGAAAGATTTAGAAATGTTTATAATAAAAAAATAAGAGTTAATTAATAATAAAATCCACAAAAATTTGATTAGTTCAATAAAAATAAGATGTAAGAAGATTATTAAGACAAATAGTAAAAGAATAACTATTAATTTTTTTATTATATAAATCTTATATTATTATTCTATCAAATAAAAAAAGCTTAGTAAAAAATAATTATTAATCATCAAGAAAAATCTTGTGAAATAATTAATAATTCCAAAATTTTTTGCTCACCACTGTATGTACTAATTAATCAAACCTAACCTATGCCAGGTGTTTTAGTAAAAATTAATAGCAAAGATTTTTATTACGATAATCTATTTATGATAACCAAATTATTGAATCATACAGACGGTATCGTGTATTTTTTTTGAAGTTCAAAATTGGATGATTTTTAAATGTCAAGTTTATTTTATTAAAAATAACTTACATTTTTTGAAATTGTGCTTTTTGTCAAGTGATCGCGTGCATTTTTAGTTGCAATTTATGTTTAAAAGTTTAGGCATAATCGAGTTGAAAAAGGATTCGACGTTAAATCTAGCGCAAAAACAACAATAAAATTTGATATAAATATGACAAATGTATTTCTATGAAAGTTAGTTTATAACAAAGCCAATATAAAACAAAAATATTTTTTTTTATAGGCCAATAAACCTTTATATTGGATTTTATCAAATGTCAAAAATGATCGGTCAGCTTAGAACGCAATATCTCGACATTTAGTGAGCGAAAATACTACAATTCAATCAATTTGTCTCATCGTAATGCTAATATTTTTGCTCGAATCACCCGTCGAGAAATTGTCATTTTTGTTGATCATATATCAAAAATAGAAGTTGGACATTTTAGAATGTACCGGTACCACCAACTTACATTCAACCCAATACAAATAATAAATAACAAACATGTGTATGGTGTGAATCCACTGTATGTTCCCCAACCGACTAACTCCCGTCTAATCGATTGATGCTTAGATATTACCGTCACACATAAATATCCCCATATCCATGTTTTTCTACTAATTATTTCTAAAGTTTATATCATTTTAAAGCCCATGACTTATATTTTTAGACAAATGATTCCCAGTTGTGAGAGACTTAAAGTGAAAAGACCATTTTGATTTTAAAGGAAAAATTTTTTTCCCACGCTTTACATATATAAAATTGAAATTTCAAGCTATATACACATTCATATTTCTTTTAGTAATTATTATACCATTGTAAAGTTAATCAATTAAAGCTTTCAAAAATTGATTCCTGCCAGAACTGTTTTAATTATAAAATCATGAAAAAAATATAATTTCAAATCGGGCGATATTTTCTGTGGGTATTGTACATACATATATATACATGTATTGATATAGTAGTTTAACGTTAATTTTTGTATAGTTAGGGTTATATTTTAGACTCGTAAAAATTTTCCTTCAAAAAAGAAGGGCAACATCGAATGATATTACATTTTTGAATAGGAAAATACAATCCTATTAATATAACTAAAAAATGGAAACGTAAAATGCAAAAAGGAAATGGTCGGCATAAAAAAATAACGGCTAATGCTTCTCGTGCAATCGACTGAAGAGATCTATTTTATTATAATAATGAGCAACACATATGAAAATTTAATAGTTATTTAAAATAAAGAATAATGTTACAAGTTATAATTCTAATTTCTTTGTTTTTTATACAACCATAAATTTTTTTACCTTCAAAATCAGGAATATTACATTCATTATATAAGAAAGTATCAGATTTTCAATTATTTAAATCATTTCTAAGTCAGTACCAGTTACTCAGTTTCGATCTGTTTGATCATACTGATTCCAAACATTTTGAATCGTCCTAAATCATTAAATGTAGCAACAATGTTCTTTTTAGCTCCTTTTCTTTTTTTATAAAGTAGTATGTAATGCTGGTGTTGAATAAAATTTTTGACATACAGCAAAAATATGCATTCCACGAAACTTAAAATCGGAACAGGTACTTTCAAAATGGATTGACTTAATATTATCATTTTTTTGTATATCGATATCACTCTTTTATATTAATTCGTAATTAATCTTATAAATAGCATCGATTGCCAGAAGAGCAAAGATATTCAGATCTGAATTATCAAGTTTACGATGTTGTTGTTTCTTTTGTTGAGACATCATTCTGCCAATCATTAACCAGCTGGTTTCACGTTTGAATTCTGCATCAGTTAAAGCTTGCTCTCATAAAGTCCCATTTTATATATTCCACCCATTGTGTTTTACCAAATTAATCCATCAAATAAAGTATTCATCAAGTTTGCTTTGCAACTTAGAGATATCCTGAATTTGTATGATAATACAAAGCTTATCCAATACAGCCTTTTGTATTACTTGCTTTTTGTTCATCCAAAGTACCATTGTTTAGATCTTTTCTTGTGCCTTGAAATAATTACAATTTGCTTTAATTTTATCTTTGTTCTTTTGTTAATCATTTTTTACATGCCATTGTCATGCAAGACTTTGACTTCAGAATATATAGTATAAATGGTGCATCATCACAATCAGTAATAAAGATATGAGATTTCCATTCTAACTTTGATCTTTAATGATTTTTAATCAATAAATTAATGTTTATTCCACCTTTTTTTCTTATATTAGATACAACTTATCTCCTATCATTATCATATAGAAATATTATATAAATAAGGTAAAAAGATTTGTTTTGTATGAAATTGTTCTATGTGTACAATATATGCAAAGAATTTGTGCACTTTCCAAATTAGGTTACTGCAGATATAGAATTCATCTTTCTTTGATAAAGTAGTCATTTCTTAATGGAAATATTTCTATTATAATCCTTCTCTTTATTAACTAAATAAATTATGCTTTTTATTTCTTATTAAATAATATTGTATATATTAATATAAGATAAATAAGTATTTTTTCTATCTTTGTATTAAAGATAAGAATTCTGAATCATTTGAATATAAAACCATTATAAAATGTATAATGATTGGTATGAATTATATTTTCTTTCTTATTATAATATTTTATATATATAAATAGGATAAATAAATTAATGTTACATGAAATTTAAATAATTATTAATATATTATTATCATAGTGATATAAAACTCCTTAATTTCTTAATCTTTTCTTGATTATATAAAATCACATTTTCTTATAATTTTCATTTATTTTATAAATATTCCTATTTTAGTATTATATATTACTATATTTATTATTATGTTTCTATTTTTAAATATTATATTTTATTTTATATTTGAGATCTATATTTTTATTATTACTTATAATATGATATTTTTATACATAGTAAAATAATATAGTGGAAGATTATTTTTAATTTTGATAGAATAGTTATACTTGAATATTGATCACAAATATCTTTCTTTATTTTTTGATATTCTTTCATGTACTCTTATATTTTTTTATATCTTTTCACATCTTTCAATATCTTTCTACATCTTTTAATATCCTTTCAATATTCTTTGATATCTTTCAACATACTTTGATATAATATATTTCTAATTATTTATATTATATACTTTAGTTATAACATATATATTAGATAATATTAACTAATAATACTATAATAATTTATGTATTCAAAATATATATAAAAGAATCTGCTATTTTAGCTTAAGATAAACAGTTTTACATTAAATTATTTGAAAAATATAATTAAAAAAGCTTATTATTATAATAATAATAATCTTTTTACAAGATTTTTTTTCTAATTATACTAGTATTCTTTCTTTCACTTGGTTTTACTCCTTTGATCATATAAAATTGATTTTGGATTTTTGAATTATAATATTATATTAATTTTTAATTTATTTGATATTGTTTTGAGAGTAGAAGATCTCTACTATAAATAAATTATACTTTTTTTTTATTATTTTGAAAGTAAAAGATCTCTATTATAAATAAGCTATATCTTTTATTTTATTTAGTTATTTAGTTTATATATTTTAGTTTTTATCTTTTATTAATTATAGCCTTCTTTAATTAATAATAGTTTTATTATTTAATCATTTCAAATCTTGAATTATATTGATTATTAGTAACTTTACTCAGTTAATCTTTATAATATTTTTGATTTATTTTTTTTTATTTATTTTATTCTTTATTAAGATAATATTCATAAATATTAATATAGATCTTAGAAATTTTTGTTATTATTAAAAGTTATAGTCTAATTCCCTTTTCTTTGCTTTAATTAATTTATTTTCTTCTAATTCTATATTATTAAGATAAATACAAGTGAAAATTCACTTATCAATTTATTATAATATATTTTTGATATTCTCTCTGTGAAGAAAAACTCTCTCCATATTACTTATTTTATTTATATCTCTTTTATATTTCTTTTTATATTTCTTTCTTTCTTATATTTATAATTGATAAATATTTATATCTTGAGTTTCATAATCAATTATTATTTTTTTATTAGACTATCAATTAACTATATTTTGAAATACATCAAATTTCTAATTATCCTATTAGAATATCTTCTCAGAACTTTTGCTTCTATTATTATCCTCTTCAATCTAATTTTTCTTTATAATTTTATAACTTTCACTTGCTTACAGAAAATATTAAAGCAATATTAATTAATTAAATTATATATTTATTATTTTAAGAATTAATTCAACTTGATCTTGAAGAAATATATATTAGATAATTAAGACAAAGAATAATATAACTAGTAAATACCCTTGTATTTGATTATATTAATACTTAAGAAGAATAACTTGACTTAATTAAATAATTTTACTAATAGTTTATCTATTAAAACTTTACCTTTCAACCAAGAATCTCTTCTAATTATAGTGATATTAACAGATATTATTCTAAAATAAAGAATTCAGAAGATATCACTATTTTCCCAGTACAATTTATATTAATTCCAGAATTAGAAAAAAATAGTGATTCTTCAGATTTAAAAGAAAATAGTTAAATTAATTCAGAAAATAATAATCAATTAGAAGAAGAAAATCATCAAATAACTTAACCAAATAACTTAGATAATCTGATTCAAGCTTTTGAAATACTTGTTAATCATATGACTAATCAGAATATTTAGCTAATAAAGAAAATTATTATTTCAATCAGAAAATATAGAGAAAATAATTAAGATCAAACTGAATAATTAAAAGATTTCAATATTATTACTCAAGCTAATAGAATTACAGATATTAAAAAAGTACAGTTAGTTAGAGAATATCTAGAAAATACTGTTATCTTGTGATATAATAAAAGAGAAAGAGATAATAATACCTGATTAATTACTTGAAATAATAATCAAAATCAATCATATAGTTTTAGTTATCAATTTATTACATATTTCTATATCTGAGAAAGAATTAATTAATAGCAAGATAAGATTAAAATCTTGTAACAGACTGATACTATGAAAAAATATACAGATAAGTTTATCAATCTACTTTATAAAGTAAATTCTGAAAATAAATACCTAGAAGAATGTAAGATCTGAACTTATAAAAGAAAACTCAAGCTAGAGATCAGAAAATAAATTCAGATCTCAGCTAATAAAACTTTTCTAAATATAATATAAGTTATAAAGAATATAAAGAAAACAGATGCAGATATACCAACCTATGAATATTATTAATCTCAGACTCAGAATAACTTAATACTAAATACTATTTTAATAGTACTTCAAGATCTTAATCAGTAAATAGAAAGTATTAAAATCAATAAAGAATTAAATTATAATAGAAATAATTTAGATTATAGATCTAATTATTAAAATTCTAAAATAGTTTCAACTTGCTATAATTATAATAAGTCAGATTATATCCATTTCAATTATTCTTAGCTATAATTATACTAGAATAATCAGAATGACTTTGAAAATAATTATTAGAGAATGAATAGAAATAATCAGCAACAAAATAATGTGTCACCAAATTAGGTAAATATTATAATTTGAGAAATAAAAGAAATTTGACACATATTAACTTTCACGCATACTCAGTATTATTTTTTATTAAATTGATAACTTTCTCTAAATATAATCATTTTAAAATATAATGAATCTATTTTTTGTTGAGACTAAAAGCATTATGATGAATGTTCATATTGTGAATGTCTCTATTACAAATCATAAAAATATTTATAAGATATTATATGATATTAAATTTAATTACATATAAAAAAATAACTATCTATAAATAAATTAATAAAATTGAACAAGAATTTGAATTATAGTTATCATTTTACATAAAATTAATTAATAGATCTAAAGCTTTTCTTGCTAGTCATCAGCATATTATTCTCTATCAAAACTTATTATCAAAGAAAAATAAATTAATGAATTAAAGATATCAAGAAAAATAATATATAATATAAATTACTTTTATTTGAAATATACAAACAAATATTTATAGAATCTAAATATATAGCTTTATATACTAAATAAAAAAATAAAATTTATCTTAATATTTAATTAACTCTCTATTTGACTCTAATACTATATTAATTCTTTATGATATTGATATAATAATCCATTTTAAAATAGTTATATTAAGTTTTTCACTTTATCTTTAGTATAATTTTAAGTTTGTTTATAATTATCAGAAAGTTTTCATTTTTTTTAATATTATTCTTTAATATCTTTCAAATATTCTCTATTAAATTCAGATCTGGAGAATTTATTAGCTAATTAATAATTATACTTTATTTTTTATTAGTTGATTCTTAATTTTTTTCATAATATATTATTATTTTAAAAGATTACATAACTTTTAATTAATTTTCTAATTATATTTTGAAATAAAAGTAATTGAGTTTTTAAGATTTCAAGATAAGTATTTACAGTTATTTTTTCATTTTTTTATATTTATCATAAAAAATTAATAATTTTTTTGTGAAATATCTCTAAATTATTACAAATATTTATTTACTTTTAAAAATAAATATCAAATAAGTAATATTAAATTTTTCTTCAGAATGTTATCAAACTCTTAATTACTATAACTATTTTCTAATTTCTATACTAACTTTATTAGAAAAAATCATTTTTAATTAATTATAGACTAATTTATTTTATTTACTTTATATTATTTAATATAAGCATTTATATAAATTTCTAATATATAAAATTTCTTTGCTATAATATGTAAATTAAGTCTGAAATTATATAATATATTTGTAAGAATTGAAAAATTACAAGTGAAATCTAAATTATTAACTATTTTATATAGTAATATATATTATTTTTTACTAGCTTCATGTATAAGTAAGTTCTTTTTATAATTATTTAAGGTTGGTGATCTTCCTAAAAATGGTAAGTTTTCACTTTTTCCAGTTTATTTATATTTGTTTATTAAGTAACATATTATTATATGATTGCATTCAAGTATTTTTGTGATTTTAAACAGTATTTATAATATTCATATATTCTAAAATCTTTCTCTTTTCAATTTTATTAAGCTGTATATAAATGAATATTATTTTTTAATCTAATAAAATTATAAAGTTGACAAAGTGATAGCAGATAAATAAAGTGATATTTATTATCAAAAAAGAAAGAAAACTTGACAAATATTTTTGAAAAATAATTATATATGTAAATTTAGATAATATTTTCTATGAATATTATATATGTATATATATTATTATTATATTAATCTATATTCTTCTAAAGTTTTAGTATATTTTTTGCATGAAAAAATATATCTTAACTTTTATGAATATATAAAACTAAAAAATATATTATAATGAATTTGTCATTTTAAAATCCAATATCTCAAAATTCAGGATCCTATTTAAATAAGAATATTATTTTAAATTTTATATATTAAAAACAAATTAAATGGTATATATTTAATTAGATGGAATCAAAATATCTTGCAAAAACTTCAAAAATTCATATTCTTATAATATGCAATTCTCTAGTTTGTATAATATAGAATCAATATATACTTTAAGAATAATTAGTCTTCTTTTTATTTATTTTATTATATTATAAAAATTTTAATTATTATTATATTACTAAGCATACTACTAAAAAAGATGCTAATTTTTTTATAATCCAGTCATATATCTTTTAAAATAAATTAGCAATATTCTCTTAATATTTATCATAATATTTATGAAATAAAAACTAGTTTCTCTTTAAATAATTTGATTTAATTTAAATATTTTGAAAGTAAATAATCAATTAATTAAATATACATAAAAGATATATTATAATTTCAAGAACTTAATAAATAAAATATGATATTATTAATAATATTATACTTCTAAAACAAATTTTATCTTGCTTAAAAATATAACTCATCTTTAATTCTACAAATTTATCATGACTTATATTAGTCATGAGTTTTTAATAAATAAATATACTTTATAGATTCTCAAATTTAATAATAAAGCTATAATCACTTTTAGAAACTTTAGAACTTAATTTGATATCAAGAATATCATATATTTAAAAATTTGAAAAACTAGTACTGTGAATCTAATGCAATTAATTTTCAGAAATAAGAAATATCTTATGTACAGTAATTTCATTTATTTCTTCTATAAAGTTTACTATATATAATAACAAGTTAGACTCATATGCATTTTGAAATAAGATAGAATAAATAATTTGTCTTTCTATCAGAAAATTTTCAAATCTAACATACTTCAAAAGTAGTTTAATAAGCTTCTAAAAAGTTTATAACTTGCTAATAAAGTCTTATAAATTATTGCTGAATAAAATTTCATTATATCAGAGTTTAAGATATATATATAAATCCATTATTACTGATGAATCTCATTTCTAGAAATCTATTAAATAAACTGTGAAACTATATGATCATGAGATTTTTTATATATCTTTTTCATGATTTAACTAATATATCTATTACATAAAATATAAATATTACTTCAAAAATTCTTATCTTATAATATCAAATTGTCACTATCTTTCCAGTAGATATTATTATTTCAAGACTTCAAAGAATACAATTATTAAATATTTATATTATCTTGATCAATAGAAATATTCATCATAAAATTCAGATATTATAATTAGACTTCATCCTACCTTTATTATTATATTTGTTTCTTTGTATCAAAGTATAAATAGACATCTTTCTGTAAGAATTTATAGTCTGTACTTTGGATTTCATGAAACTACATATCAAATTAGTATATTTCTAAATTGTATTTAAAGAATAGTTATTCAAAGATTAGAGAATTAAACAATGAGTGATTTGAATAAAATTAATATTAAATTTATTTTGCAACTTATCTAACTATACTTTAACTCTTATTTCTTTTGTGCTATAATGAAATTGATAGCTTTTGTTTCTTTTGTGCTTAAAAAAATTAATGACTTTATTTCTTTTGCCTTGAAAAGTTAATATTTATTCAAGTATTTTTGTTTTGTATTGATAATAAGCAGAAAATACCCATATTTCTTTGGAATTCTTGTATCATTTTAGTTTTATTCTGAATATTTCTTTGATTGTATAATCTTTATATAAACTGATACAGGATATCTTAAGAACTTTAATAATATTCCATTCTATATAAATTATTCAGTCTAGCTTTCATTTCTTGTTATGATTATGAATTTTCTTAAAGTAGTCTTGAATTTTTTTATGATTCTTAAAAAGCTTTTGTACTTTTGAAATATTATTTTCTAATAACTTGCTAATATCTTTATAAATCAGAGTCAATATAATATAATATTTATTAATTTTTTCTATTTAATTCTAATTCATAATTTTTTCTCTAATATAGATCAAGTTTTATTTTTTGAAATATCAAATCAATAAATAAATTATCTTGAAGAATCTTCAAATAAGTTTTTGTACAGATTTTTTCTTACTAATATCATTGAAATGGCTTAGAATATCTTTTTAGTTTCTTATATATATGCATTTTTTCTTGATAATTATGAGCTTATGATCTTTCAGTCAGTAATAAATTTTTGTTTTTTCTGTTTCTTTTGTACTTGGCAAGAGATTATTATACTTTTATCTAGTTAAATTATATTTTTTCTTATAACTTGCTTGATACTTATAACTTTAATAATAATTACTATTTTTATTCTTGTCAAAGATAGCTAATAATATGTAGATATTATTATTTATATCTGAAAAATTTCGTTTATATATATTTAAAAGCAAAAGAAAATTTAGAATCTACAATAACAAAAATGAAAAAATATGATAATATATAATAATACTTAAAAATATTATATTATCTGAATAATAAATTTCATAATTCAATAATATTTTATATATAATATCAATTAATATATAAATAAACTCATTTTAATATCTATATATAGATGAAATATTAAATTATATTTATTTTTTATATTATATATTTAAAAAAAATAAAATATATTTTATATCAAATCAAGTAATTGATTTCTTTTAATCATTTTGATAAATAAAAATATAATTAAAATTACTTAATAAACTAAATAAATTTATGAAAATTTAACTTCTAATTTTAATTATTATTTAGTATAGCTATTTTTTATATTAATTATATTTTAATACATTTTTCTATACTTTCAAATAACTTTATTAAAAATATATTATTAATTTTAATTCAAATATTTTATATTATATCTCAGAATTAATTTTAAGTATAAATATCAATTAATAATATTCTTAAATAATGATTTATTTTATTTAAGAGATGCTTAATTAGAATAAGATCAGATAATTCAATAGGCTAATTAAGTAAATAAATATTATTATTATTAAATATTTATATATAGATTTTCTATATATTTTAAATTATTATTTTATTAAAAGATAATATTAATTTAATATTACTAAATTATTTTTAAAAAATTATTATTTAAGATTCAAAATATAAATTTTTATTCATATAATTATAAATATATATAATATTATTAATATTAAAAATCTGAAGTAACTTCAAATTATTATATACTTACTCTTAAATTTTATTATAGATTTTATATAATACTTTTTCAAACATTTATTATCATATTCTATATATAATAATTTTGATTGGATTATCTTTTTTTTAGTTTAGATCTACATTTTGTATTATCAATATTACAGATTAGCTGCAAGATTATTTTGTTAATAATTAGTTGTAAACAAGATAAAATGTGATATGAATAAGTTTTAATTTTATAACTTATGATTATTTTTAT
>CAJVPS010001384.1:0-15855 GCA_910591765.1 Ambispora leptoticha | reverse complement strand
TTGATATAATTAGTATAAAGTATGTTCTTTTTGATAACTTATATATAAAGACTACTATAGCATCATATCCAGACTTGATAGTTGAAAATTGGATTATAAAATCTATAGCAATATATTTCTATTTGTATTCTGGAATGACTAAAAACTAGAGTAATCCTGAAGGTTGTTATTTACTACTTTTATTATATTAACAAGATTCATAATTGATGATATATTTGTGAATACTTTTATTTATTTTTGACTAATAATATTATAAAGAGACTGCTATATATATTTTATCAATTTTAATATATCCAGCTATTGATATATTATAAAATTCAAATAATATTTTTTTCTTTATGTTTTTATTATCAGATATAACTAGATGACTTGTATTTTTCAAATACAGTAAATTTTCTTTCAATTTAAAGTTTTTGACTTTAGTTTGCTACTTTGAATTGATATTATTGAAATTCTTCAATACTTTATATATTTCTGCAAAATATTTATCTGCTTGATACTTCTTTATCAAGTCTTCTTTTTTTATTAGATTAGTGATAATTACTAAAATATTTGCTAGATATGATTGGTGTAAGAGTGTATTAGTTACTATATTATTCTTATTAGATTTATATTTTACTTCAAAGTTACTGGTTTGTAAAGTTTCTAATTAACAAGCTTATTTCTTGAAAAGATTATATTGTGTCTTGATATATTTTAAAGAGATATAATCTATAATTATTATAAACTTTTGATCTTCTAAATATAGTTTCCAAAGTCTAATTGCATGTATAATTACAAGTAGTTCATTCTTATAAATTGGATAATTTTGTTCAGCTAATAAAAGTTTTCTTGATTCAAAAGTGATTGGTTGGTTATTCTTGTTTTAGTTTTGGCTTAACACAACTCCTATAACAAAATCTAAAATATCTGTAGTGACTGTAAATAATAATTTTGAATCTGATAACAATAAGACTAGTACTGATATAAGATATTATTTTAGTTTTTAAAAGCTTGTTACATTATTATAAACTATTCATACTTAATATCTTTATGTAGAAGTACTGTGAGTGATAAGACAGTTACTGAAAATCTTTTTACAAATTTTCTGTAGTAACTTGCAAAATCTAAAAATAAGCAAAATTCTGACATATTTGTTAGTGCTGGTCAATCTTTAATAGCAGTAATTTTTTTTTGATTAACTAAAATACTATCTGCTAAGATAAAATATCCAAGATATTTTACATATTACCAGATAATATCACACTTCTTCCACTTGGTATACAGTTTATATTTGCAAAGTATTTTTAATATAGTCTGAAGATATTAGATATATTTTTTTTTATTTTATTATATATTAAGATATTATCTAAATATATAATTATAAATTTGTTAAGATAATTATAAAATATTTTATTTATAAGCATCATGAAGATGACAGATATATTGGTAAGATCAAAGAGTAGAATTAAGAATTCAAAGTATCCATAATGAGTTCTAAATACTATCTTGTGAATATTTTCTTTTACAATATAAATTTAATGATATTTTGAGTATAAGTTTAGCTTTGAAAAATATTTTAAGCCTATAAATTTGTCTATTAACTTATCAACTCTGGATAATGAATAATAATTCTTGATAATGATTTTATTTAAAGCTCTGTAATTAATATATAGCCTGAATGTATCTTCTTTCTTATATATAAAGAGAACTGATACTCTAAATAGTAAGATACTAGAATGAATAAAATCTTTTTGAATAAGATCAGCTAATTATTTCTTGAGCTCATCCATCTTTGTAAAAGAAAGTCTGTAGGTAAATTGGATAATAATTTAGATCCTGAAATGAGATTAATTTTATAATCAATTATTCTTTTGAATGATAACTAATTTAGTAAGATTTCTGGAAATATATCTTAAAATTTTCTTTTAATATCTAATACTTCTGGTAAAAGTGACTTTTCTTTTGCTTTTTTGTTATTCTCAGCATTATTAAAATGTATGGTGAAGAATTCTGCATCTGCTAGCAGATTGATAATTTGTTATCTTGAAATATAAATTAAATTGCAGCTGAAATCTGACTTAACTTTATTATCAGCTTGAATTTTAATTATTTTTAAATTATAAGTAAAGATACTAATATTATTTCTCTAGTTTATGATGAAGTTGGTATAAAATAACCAAGATTTATCTAGGATGAGATCATATCTTTGTAATTTCAAGACTTATACATCTATCTTATGCATTTTATAAGCATCTAATTTTAACTTATTAATCTTTATCATGGTAATAACAGTAATCTTCTTGTCATCTACAAGTTCAACTATAATTAATATTATCTTTTGTAATTTGCCTTTATTTTTCTAAATAAATTTCTTATTAACAAAGTTTCTTGATACATTACTGTCAAGTAATATCCATACTGATTTGCTATTTACTTGACTATTAAATTTCAATAATCTTTCTCTATTATCTTCAAGATAAGTAATCTTAACTCTTTTATATGATTATAAAGATTCTTTTTATTTATCTTTTATATTTACAATTTTGGTCTTTGATTTGAAATAATAATTCTTTGTGAAGTGATCTGATTTGTCACAGTTATAACAGATATCTTTAGATTTATTATTCTTCTAATTATTATTATTCTTTCTATTATTATAGTAACTTTCTGTCTGATTTAATTCCATTAGTATTAGATCATTATTTTAATAATTTCTATACTAATTTTGTGAGTAATAATTATTATTATTTCTATTTGATAGATCTAGAGATCTATCTTGCCCATACATAATGGTATCATAATGAATAACTAATTTTTAAGTATCTTCTAAGATTTTTAATATCTGATAACTAATTTCCATTTTGGTGATAGGTTTCAAATCTTCTATAAAATATATGACTTGATTTAGATCATCTATATCAGTTATTTAACTAACTATATTTCTAAATTTAGTATTATAATCTTGTATTAAATCAATTTGACAAAAAGATATAATTATTTGTGAAGATTTTATTAATAATATGATAATTGAAATGTATCTCTAAGAGCTATAACAAAAATATTCCAGCTTTTAAAAGATAAAACACTATTATCTGTCTTGATTTTATTAAGATACTAATATAAAGTTACATCTGTTAAAGAGATGATGATATATTGTGTCTGAGTTTTCTTATCAATAATTCCTTAAGTCTGAAATATTATTTTAATTTATATTATTCAGATAAGTATATTTTTATTTAATTTTTCAGAGTAAATAGATAGTTTTACTAAGAGATAGGATGCAGATTTAGGATTAAAGAGATCATTTTCTTTTATAATCTTGATTAATTTAGTGATGCTTATCATAAATTATGTGAATTATTTTGTATTTATTTTTATTAAAATTTAATAATAGACTAAGTATGTATATGTGAAATATGTAAGATATTAGAGAATGATATTTGTAATAACTATATCTACTAAAGATGGTATAATAAGTATGTGACACTTATTTGTCACCTGTTGCAATATGTTACAACTTCAAAATTTTATAAGTTGCAACTAATTGCAACTAGATAATACTTTATTTGTCATCATATTGCAACAGTTGAGGAGTCATCTTTAGTATTTACTACTATCAAGTTATAAGATTATTTTGTTAATGATTATAAACAAGATAAAATACAATATGAATAGTTTTAATTTTATAACTTATAATTATTTTTATTATTTAAAAATATTTAGATCTGAAGTTAAAAGTATAATATAGAAAGGTTATATTTATAAGAAAAGAAATAAATACAAAATTCAAATAAATTAATATGAATTTCTAATTTAAATTACATATAAATTAATAGAATTAATTATTTAATTTGTATTTTTAGAGAGTAATTAATTATAATTCAATAATTATAAATAATATAAATAATAATATAAATAATAAATAAAAAGAATGAATAAAAAATATAAAGAAATATTAATAATAAAAATAATTAAAAATATTAATAATTTAAATTAATAATCATGATATATATAGTAATTATCTGAGTAATAATATGCTAAATCTAGATGTATTAAATATATAACAATCATCTATATATTCAGAGTGAAATTGATCTTCTTAAAAATATAATATAAAACTAATATGTAATACAAATAATGTAAAATAAAGATCTCAACTAAAAAAATTTAAAAGAGATACTCTAATCAAAATTATTATAATATAATACAGAAGCTAATCTGTTATACACATAGTATAAAATAAAAATCTGAGCTAAAGAAAGATAACTCAATCAAAATTATTATATTTAGTTTATAATTTTTAATTTATCTTGAAATTAAAAATAATTTAAATTAGTTTATTTTTAGTTATTATATATTTATTAAATTTTATTTAATTATTAAATAATATTTCTAATATTATTAATAAAATAATCTATTTTTAAAAAACTTATTATTATTTTAAAAGATTATAATCTTTTTTAAAAAACTTATTAGATAAGATATTTATAAAATTTTTAATTAGAATAAGACTATTAATATTATTATATTTAAATAACTCTAATAATATTCTATTTGCTTTAACTAATAATATTTCAAGAGAGATATTATTATTATTTTCAGAAGAAAAAGATATCTGAGAGAAATTATAAAAAATTAATTAATTATATATAATTATATTATTAATATTATATAATAATATAATCATATTTTTATATTTATAATTTTAGTTAATTATATAAATTATCAGATATAATATTAATATTACTAATATAATATAAAGTTTTTAATAATATCATAATTAGAAATTATTATAATATTAAATTAATATCTTTATAAAACTTTTTCTATATTTTTAATTAATTATATTTTATATTACAATATAAATTAAATAATTCATGAAATTATCTTGAATCATTTTTGGATAAGATTTAGTTCTATTTAAAAGTTATATAATCTAGAAATTGAATAGAATCATGATTTTAAAGTCAGAATTGGATTAGAATGATTCTACTAAGAGATTATCTGAAATCTGATCATCAAAAACTAATTATTATATACTTCCAAATTTAAGCAATCTTCAAAAATAAGTAACTTTCTTCTCTTTAGATCCAAAAAATTAAATAAATAATCTCTTTGTTAAGATTATTATTTAATATATAAAATGATTTATTAATATTTATTATATTTTAACTCATTAATAGAACTTTTATCTTCATTAAATATCTCAATTACATTATCAATTTCTTCTATTCTATTTGTTTCTATATCTAAATCATATAATAAATCATTTTCAGTTCCATATAATATATTAGAAATGCCATATTTTTTAAATAAATTAATAATTATTTCTATAGAAATATTATTCTATATTTCTAAAATCCATTGACAAATTAAATTATGTCCAGATTTTTTTAAATATCCACCTTTTGTCAATTAATATTCATCATTACTCATCCATAAATACCATTTTTCTCTTAATCTGTCTTTAAATAATTTATTGATATATACATCTAAAGATTGTATAATAGATATTAACCCTTCTGGAATAATTATGGTGTAAATATTATTGGTATTGCATTTGTGACATACAGATTCAGGTTTATATTCTTCAAATGAATCCATAACAAGTAATAATTGAGATTTTTTTGTTGTTGTTGTTCCAGATTGTTTATTCCAAATTTGTTCAATCTATTCATACATTAAATGTTCATCCATTCAAGCTTTTTCATGCATGCATATCATAATATCTTGAGGAAAATTGGTAGAATTTGTATACTTTTGAAAATTACCATAGGAGGAAGTTTGCCACCATCAGTTGTAATAGCCAAAACACATATAAACCAATTTTTGTCATTGCTAGTTTTTCGAATATGAACAGTCTTAGTGTCTTTTATATCAATTGTAGTAGTACCAGCCATGTTGAAATAAATTGGTGTTTCATCCATATTGGCAATGTGAGAAAGATCATACTTGTAAGTTAACCAAGATCGGATTACAAATTTTTGGAATTCAACAATTTTTTCACTGAGATCTTTGGGTAATTTTTGACCAATTTTAGCGTAACATCGGAATGAAAGACTGTCTTTTTAAAAACCAATAAAACCAAGAATCAGAAGCATGAAACTTATTAGCAGCGTCCGGATAATGGTCTGAACAGATTGTTTTAAAGATAGTGATCATTTGCATTTTGATAGCTGCAGATGTTACCGCAATTCCAACAAGTCGAAGCTCGCGGATCCAATTAACAAGTTCCTCTTCAGCTACTGGATAAACAGCAATCCTTCCTGCACCAACACGTCGATTTTTTGATACCGCGTTATTAAACTTTTCCTCATTAGGCATCCACCGTGATACCATTGACTTATCAACACCAAAACGACGCGCTGCAGCCAAAATGCCAATTTTTTTCTTTACGAATAACGACAAGCTTTTCAGATGCCTTATATGCAGTTCTTTGTACGCGTTTTTTGACCCGAGTTGGCTCGGTACTAACATTGCCAGAGTTAGTGCTCATTTTTTATGTTGAGCTGGATAATGTTAGCAAGGTAGGTAGATCGTGACGCGAAAAAAATATCGATAGCAAAAAAATTCGAAATCGGAAATTTCAATTTTGTGCGTAACGTTAGGCACATTTTTACAATCGTACACACTCTTTATCTGACCCCTACCCAGTATTTTTTAAGGGATTTCTGAACTACCCGAATTTAAGCAACCCCTTAAATTTTCGACCTCAAAAATGATGACGTAGGGGGTTGCTTAAGTTAGGGAGTATACGTAACATTCCTAGATGTAATAACACGGAAAACGTGGAAAAATAACTAGAGATAATTCCGTGATCATACAGTCTCACGGCTTACTTGGTAGATTCCCCGTATCCAATCCACCGGGCAACAATATATAACTAACTTTATTAACCTTATGCATTTTGTTGTCATCACTATTCACGAGATCTGATCCCGTGAACATTTATTTCACGGATTGGCCAATCGTGTATCAACGTACAAATTACCTTAATCGTAATAGTTTATATATTTGATGCGGTAGATATCATCAAGTGGTTTTTCTGTGATAAACATTGTATTATAATAAAAGTTCTGTTTCTATAATGATAATATTTAATCGAAGCACAATTTCTAGAAAATTGTGGTATTTGTAAAATTTAATATTAGATCATTCATGTAATTTTTCTTTCTGATTTCCAAAAAATTTCATTTTACATAGCGAGATTTAGACATTACGAAATTTCGAAAAATCCCTGAGTATAATAAAAAGCATTTGTTTCTATTTAATGCTCATTATAGAGCCTGAGCTGATTCATCGTTATATAGAGCTTTTGACTGTATCGATATATGAAAAATGCAGTATGCATGTAGGTAATAATTGTCGCAGATTAAAATAAAATTAAATTTTTGGCCAAAATTATTCGGATTATGTAAATCATTTAGCCAAAATTATATGATTAAATAGATTAAATAGTGATTTTTTAACTACATGTTACATGTAATAATTTAATAAAACTACACTGTGGCTTGTACATGTAATAGTAAATGTGGAACCAATATCCTAAAAGTCAACAAGCACACAAATGCGTTAAACACAGATGCGTTGGACTAATACATGTACTTTATGTGCTTAAAAATGTGTTCAGTAAGGAGGAAGAATAGCGAAATACATATATTTGACTACTGAATTGTAACATTAGAATCAAAATTTGCTTCACATTAAGAAAAAATCTCACTGCCTGCGTGATGAAAAAGTTCGCTGTTGTTATTTTTTGCTTTGACCAATTATATCATTAACATTTTTCATATCATGAGTGCCGTCTGTAATGTTAATTTTTTGCGATATTCGTTAATATCGTCTGGATCAGCTGCAAAATATAAAAGTCGAGGCCGTGATGGTTCAGCTAATCTTTTCTCGTTTAAAAAAGAAATTAGATTCAAAATTACTTTTATTCCAAAAATTCGTGAGATTTTTATCGCCAGCATTATAGGGAGCATCCAGAGCGGCTTAGCCATTTCACGTATTGATAAAGTTTCGGATAAAATATGAGCAATTGCTCGTTTAGAATTTTGTTCCTCCTTGTTTTTGATGTCTTCGTATATCTTTCTAAAATAAAATCAGTATTATATTGTGCATTATATTAATATCAACATGCTCAAGAAGCAAAATGATCTTACGATATAAAAGCAATTAGCATATTTTGAGTCACAATGACTAGAAAAAATCCACCGATCACTGATACAAAGTGAATCGGCCAAAAGTCCCATTTATTTAAATAGTCCCATCTTCCACTGAGCCAAAAGAAAACGGACTCTACAGAAGTTTCCATTTTCCAAAAATAATTTTGTGAAGTATCATTAAATGCAATTGAGCCTTAGTCTTTGTCATTAAAAGGTGGAGTAAAATGAAGTAATAAAAACCTAAAAACATAATGGAAAAAATTAAAATAATTCATAGCTTCTCGAATATAAATGTAATAGCAGACTTACATTGAATAAGCCAGTGAGATAATAATAATTAGTTGAAAAATCATAAACGGAGCGATTTTCATCAAAATTTTGTTGATTATATAAATAAAGTAATATGTTTCTAAAGAAAATGAGAGTGCTTAATCAATAAGATTCACAACAAAACATAGCTTAAGTATCAAGATACGTACTTTTGATAAATCTCAAGCGAAGAAACTAAATTAAGTAAAAAGTAGTTAGTTCTTTTTCTTGGAATCAATTGTTAGAAAAATATAAAAATTTCCTACTTGTTGTATACAAATTATTAAAGCCGTAAAAGTGAATATTGCAACTTGAGCTTTGCAGCCATATACTCCAGTTTTTTCAGTATCAGCAGGAGTCATATATACCATGCTCGTCTTAAATGAGCAAAAACCATTACCGCGTTTTCCAGTTATATTGATACCAATATAACTTATAACTATAATTAAAAAGCCTTCAATAAACTCCATTAAAGTATAAAAAGTAAAATTCCTAAAAGCGCCAAATAAAATAGCTAAAATGATCAAATATCCCCCATAAAAAATAGAGAGGGTCGCAATTGTATAGTCCGTATACAAAGCGGAATTTCCGTCAGCTTTGAATATTGAAACATTGAATATTGATTGATTAAGTATAGTGTATAACCAATAGAGATAAAAAAATGAGAAAAGAGAAATGACGAAATTTATATAGAATATGAACTTGTGGCCTATAGAATTTTTAAACTTTAAAACAGCATCAATTGCTGGAACCATTAAGATATCGGAACAGGGATTACATTCAAGGAATCTTATTAAAGGGCTAAAATTTATCGGTGATTTAGGATTTAAATCCCGTAGTATAGAAGAATTGCGTAGTATAATAGAAAAACTGAATAGGATAGGATAAAAGATTCTGAAAAGAGGTTTTTGAAGAAATGCATAATAAATAATTTTCAATATACTTTGGTTTTTGTATGGTGCTCTAAAAAAATTTGGAAGGGGCACGACATAAGTCTTGAATGCTAAATTTTCATTATCAAAAAATTTGTGGTCTCGAAAAAGCTGATTTCGATATATATTTTTTGTATATGATATCGGATAGATTATTTCTTTTTTGATCTTGAAAGTATTTATATTACAGGTTACTGTTGCTGGTAGCTCTTGTTCCTTACACCAAAATATATCGTTTGAGAAATATTTGATAACAATTTCTATAAATATATAAGAGATTCGATTAATAAATTTAGGCAAATTTTGAAACTTCTTATTAAAAAAATAAATTAACATTTCTTTGCCTGGGAATTTATTATAAAAATTTGCCAAGGATTCTGAGAATAGACTCATATATCCGACGTCATATACTCCCCAAGATAGGTAATAATCCATAAGTGTTTGTAATATTTCAAGTTTTCCTTTATCAATTGCAATTGATAAAACATTAACTCCGGTTCTTTTATTAACAACAAAAGGAACATGTAAACCAAATTCTGGTTTTCCTTTATTATGTTGCTCTTTGGACTTAATGTAGCTTTTAATATTATCTTTATTTTTCGACAAATAAGATTTAATCATTCTGATGGAACCTTTTTCGATGAGTTGAATCATTATTTTATGATTCAAATCAAGTAATCGCCAAAAGCCAATTTTGATTTCTTTAGATTCTATTTTTTTTATCAGCATTTTTTCGGTCGCCATCAGAATTTTCTTTAATTGATTGTCTCTAGCAATTGAATCTACTTGACAGGTCGAATACAGAAATTTGAATGCAGCTAGATTTTCAATAAAAGTTTTTTCATCTGTCATTTGCTCAGAAAGTACATTTTTTGGTATCTTAATCTCGCGAACGGATTTGGATTCTAGGGTTAAGACAACTTTAAATTTAGTTTCAATTTCCATTATTTTAAATGAATCTATTTTTTCATTATCGTTATCTGACCAAATGCGTTGAATATATAAAAGATTCGCATTATCTGTTCTCGTTTTGGAATGTTGCCACACTTGTATTGTGTCATAGCCAACGATAATGCGTAATGAGTTTTTGGTTATAAGTATATTCCATTTTTTTCTGTTAATTTCTTTTCTCCATGGTTCAAAATATTCTAAATTGCTATTGGGTATCTCTTCTTCTAAGTTGTTATTGGGTATCTCTTCTTCTCCTTCTACTTGTTTATAGAAAGATTCATTATCCACTTCATTTTCTGCTGTTTCATATCGCTTTTGAGATCGAGAATGTTTTTCAAGATAATTCTGAAGATTGAAAATCTCGTAATTTTTGTTTGGAAATTTACAAATTACTAATATTTTATTATTTGAAGAAATTAATTTACAATTTTCTGTAAATTCTTTCGAAGACAATTCATAATCCATATCCTCTTTCCATACCAAGAGATCCCAAACACAAAAGCGTAAAGTATCTTTATCATCTTCTTTTATTAAAATCACGAGTTCAATTTTGGATTTATCTTCTTTTTCCTCGAATGCCATTTGTATAATTGTGCCATAATATTTTTTATTGATTATTTCGATGCCATTTTCAATTAGATAAAGGTGAACAGTATCTTTAAAAGCAATGGCGAGCAATCTTTTATCGCGAGACATAGCAATTACATGTACATGTACCTGTAATATGTTGCTGATTGTTTGATGACCAGATTTTTCTTGATGTGGATCGAATTGTATTTTTACATCGCCAGTTTTAAATGAATACATCGAAATTTTATTTTCACTATTCACTGAAAAGAAATATCCATCCAATATTAAATTACTTAATCTTCTGATGACTCGATCCGGCTCTTTTTCATATTTTATATTTATTTCTGATGGTAACGGATAAATATGGAATCCTTCGGATTTTGACGAAAGTTTTTCGAGAGTGGAACGGATATATACTCCAGTATCAAATCTTTGAAGAGCTCTTTTGACATTCGTCTTGATGTATTCAGAGTAGTTCGAATTTTTTGGATTGAGAGGAAAAAATTCGCCAGAGAAAAATCTTTGAAAAGGACCAAAGTTATTCGATTTAATAGAATTAGAATACTTAAGTTCTTTAAGATTGAAACGAATAAATCCATTGCCATTTACTATGACTGCATCAAAGTTCTTAAAAATTTTCACCACACCAGAGAATTCTATACAAGCTCTTTTGAATTCGGCGTTCTTTATTGCTACACAATATGTATTTCCGTTTTCGATATGTTCGAATAATTGTAATGCTGAATCGAGCTTGGTTTG
This sequence comes from Ambispora leptoticha, assembly GCA_910591765.1. Classification (NCBI taxonomy): domain Eukaryota; kingdom Fungi; phylum Glomeromycota; class Glomeromycetes; order Archaeosporales; family Ambisporaceae; genus Ambispora; species Ambispora leptoticha. The sequence goes on along the minus strand of CAJVPS010001384.1, from coordinate 4,187 downwards.
CAATGCTGGTTTTTCAAGCTGATAATTATAAATTGTTTCTCTTTTTTCAAAGCATGAAAGTAGTATGTAAGTTGTATTCTCAATGGTGTTTGAAATGGCCAAAGAATATTGATCAATATCGTTAGAAACACTATTGATGTCGCTTGAATTTTGGCTGTTTGGCCGAGTATTCTGCAATAAAGGAATTTTGACGTCGTCAATAACTTTATAAGCACCATCGTTATCGCTTGTAATCGACCAAATGACCAATTCTCCACTTCCTTAGGATATCAGAATTTGCAATTATATCAATATAAAATGGATGATAATTCCACTTTTCAATTTTTATAGTTACGCTCACCTTTCTCATATTTAGCTATTAACTCTCCATTAGGACTTTGTGCAATGATACATGAACTAAGCATTTTCTTATCATTTAAAATGACTTGAGTGTCATGAATTTCAATTGTTGTTTCTTTTGACATTCTTAAGTAAAAAAAGAAATTACTTGAAAAATAGGAATAACACGTATAATTATAGGGAGCTTATAAGAATGCAATCTAATTAGCGTGCAATTTATAGTTTTCTTGGAATGCCCAACTCTTAATACTATTATTAATGAGTCTATATTAGTGTAAACTATAATGGAGCACATGCTACATTATTTAGTTTCTCAACAAGTTTCACAAACGCCCGAGTACATATAATATTTGATTTCTTGGATGAAATTTTTGCCAGACTGATAAGTAGGGTTGTTATCACAATCACGTTATACATGTATCATCTTCGGCTAGTCGAATAGAATTTATTTTTTTCGGGTCATACATCCTATAGAAATACTGAATGTTAATATTTACTCGATAAATTATAAAATAACTACGTGATTCTTGGATTCAATCCAATAATTTTATTATCTTAAAGGTTACGCTAAGAAAAAATTCTCAATATACAATTTGCAAATTACTCTTGTTTCGATTATCTGTGTAGCGGTCGTGTACCAAATGACACAGGCGCAATCTTAAATAACGACGTATTTCATATCATCCACAGTTAATCTTGCGATGGCGGCCACGGAAAAAGTTATCACTTAATTTGATGTAAAAATGTCTCACAAACATATAAATGTACCATGTACGCCTTTTACATTCTCAAAATTTGGTATTTGGACAATGATGGGGCTGTCGCTTATATAGTTTGTGACACATGACCTCGGAGATTATGACTTAATTTAGAGATCAACATCTATTATGGTAAGTGAACAATGCTATTCTCCATTGCGTATCTTTTCTATAGAACCAATAGAGCTATTTCAATAATAAAAAATCCCAAATAGAACGTCACAATTGTTTCTTTTGAGAAGATTCGATTGTAATCTTCGCATTCATTCATTATATAAAGTTTCTCGTGGGGTTTTAAATTGCGATAGATGAAAAGACTGTCTATCCTCAGCATCGTCCTCTTCTTTTTTAATATTAATTCTAATAACCGAACGCCTCATATACAATTATGCTAAGGTTTACCTCTCACTCGTCATATTCTCTATCATGGAAGTAGTCGCCTTTGCCATCGGTTTAGTGACCCATATAATAACTCGGCATTTTTTATATTAGCACCAAGCATATTACGACGTGCTGGGGTTTCCTTAGTTATCAAGGTCTTACACGTTCTGTTGTTTAGTTGAGTGACTCCTAAGAAATTGAACCGTTATGAGGGAATGCCATTCATCTTAGCAATGATTTCACTTCCGTTATTTGTTATCTCTTGATTATTGGCATCATAGACTATACGATGAATACTATGGATATTATAAATTCGATAACAATGGCCTTGTGTTCATCATGGTTTCAATTATTGGCTACTCGATTTTGTTGATTGTTCATTGGATGTTGACAGCGTATTCAGTGCCTAAGATTGTAGATACGAAGAAAGAAAAAAAGCGCGCGATATTGACGTCAAGTGTTGCATTGTTGGTGATTAAAATGCTTTTATTATAGCGAGTTGGTTCGGTCCTGACGAATCGTATGTGAATGCACATATAAGGATATCTTATATGTTCAGCAGCGTGCCAGAGCTGTTTTGTCTGCTGTTGTTTGGCATTGCCAATTTGAAAAATTTTATTCAGGGTTGGCCTTGGACCAGTCTAATATGCTGTCCAAATATTTCCATGATTAAATTACTAAAAATTTTTTCAAAAAACTTGGACAAACTGTCCAAGGACCAACCTTAATTTTATTCCTAATCAAAGCGTATCTGTATACGGTCATATAGCAAGCCATTTCGTCTAGCATAGAGAACATTCCAAATGTATTGTATACAAACCGAAATTGTATCAATTGTCGGAATTGCACATCATTATTATATAAAGTAATCGGTACATTAAATATATAATTAATCATTCTTAAATTTATTAAAGTTATATTCAATGCTCATATTTTAAATTTGTTTGTTTCGATCCATTTATCGAATTTAGGTAATATCAACAACATATAGTAAATCTTTTAATAAGCACATGTAAACAAGCTAAAAAGTCTACCAACTGGATATGATGTTTTTGCTAGCCAGAATCAATTTCAGAGTGAATAGAGTTAATCCGAAAATGATGTTACTTTTGAAATATATTTAAGCAAAATATGTCTGTAAATTTTAATACTGAACTTAGAAAGAAGTCAAAGCTGATAATATTGAAATTAAAGCTTAAAAAGCGAATTAAAACAATTTTTGGAAAATTATGAAGCCAAATTTACGAATCTAGAGCAAAACGATAATGAGAAGAGCAATCTTATTGCCAAATTAAGTGTTGATATCAGAAAAATCAAACAATCTTCAGTTAATACTAATGCTCCTTGTGCAATGAATTCTAATATTTCTAAACAGATAGAAAATATATCCAACAATGCATCTAACTCTGATATATGCCAGAAATTAGAGAGTCGATGTTCTAATCTTCTATTCCCATAGAAACTATATCATTGAAAGAAGAGGAAATGAAATAAATTCCTCGAATTACAAAATTAGGAAAAGATTAGTAATACGAGAGAAAAAGCTTCAAGTCATGACTTATTTTAAGATAATAATTTATCAGAGTGATCAAGTTTATCATATGATATAAATCACGATAATGATCAAATCAAGCTACTGAACAAACTTTAAAATGTGATCTTACTAAATCTACTTTTATAACAGAAACTATTTCAATTGATAATGAATACTTCTTAAAGAAACAATTGAAAAAACTATTAAATCTGTATAAAAGAAATCTTTTATTGGTATTATTATTTCTTTGAAATTAAAGATAAAGTTAAAAATATGATTGCAGATGGAAAGATTAAAGAAAAGATAGCAAACTCAATGATATAAAGAAATAAAGAAATAATTCAATCTATTATAAATTAATAAATATACAAATTGTTAAAGGATGCTTGTCAAAATTATTTTAATATTAAAATTCTGAAATTATATCAAATTATATATTAATAGCTTATTATGATTTGATTTTAACAAATTTATTATATTTACTATAATTAATAGTTTGTTATAATTTCAGCTTTGGTATTTAAGTATAATTAATATAAAAAAGCAAATTGAATTATAGAGAGATGTGATTATGATAAGATATTTTTAATTAATAACTGGAAAACTAAAAAAAATAACTAAAAAATTTAACTATAATTATAAATATATCTGACTATTATATAATTGTAATTTTTATAAAAATATCTATATTAACTAAGTATTTTTAAATATTTAAATAATTATCTATCAGAAGATTACATGAAGATATACATATTTTTGAGCTAATCAGAATAAGTTTTAATATAATAAAACTGTAAAAGAGAAACTTATAAAAGATAACAAATATCAGCTTAATACAACACAAAATTAAAAATTATTAAATCATGATATCTTTACATAAACTTAAGAATATCAAATTATAGTTGATAGATTTAATTACATATATGTAAATAACTTAAATATGATAAATTCAATACAGATAATTAAACTAATTATATCACAATTGCAACATTTATTTAATTTTTAGTATTGCATTATATTTACTTATTTTTAATATAAATTTGTATAATTCTTAATATAAAATAAAAATATTATATTTTTTTATTTTTTAACTATATCCAATATACAGTGGTGAGCAAAAAATTTTGGAATTATTTCACAAGATTTTTCTTGATGATTAATAATTATTTTTTACT
>CAJVPS010001383.1:0-15858 GCA_910591765.1 Ambispora leptoticha | reverse complement strand
GATTACTATTATTATAATAATAAGCTTTTTAATTATATTTTCTAAATAATTCAATTTAAACCTATTTATTTCAAGCTGGAATAGCAAATTCTTTTTTATATTTTTCAAATATATAAATTATTATAGTATTACTAATTAATACTATTTAAGTATATATATTAATATACTTTAATTATAAAAATTTATAATATTCTTAAATACTAGTATTTAAAATACTAATATTTGAAATACTAGTATTTTCAGAATACTAGAATTTCAGAATATAAATATTTTTAGAATACTAATATTTTCAAAATATTAATATAAAATACTAATATTTTACTAAATACTAGTATTTTATTATTTTATTAAATATAAGTATTTTGTTATTTTATTAAATATCAGTATTTTATTATTTTACTAAATACCAATATTTTATTATTCTATCAAAAAATCAAAAAGATCTTCAACTACTATATTATATTAAATATATATATAATATAAATTAAAAATATAAATCTTATATAAAGAGAATAAAATATAAAAATAAAAATAAAAATTTGAATATAAGAAATAAATATAATAAAATAAATAAATATATAATTAGATAAAAAAAATAAGAGAATTATATGTTAAATTATAAAATTATAGAAAAATGAAATTTTGCATAATTAAAAAAAGATTATGAAATTAAAGAATTTTATATTACTATAATAATATATAATTCTTTTTCAGAAGATTTTTGCTCTTGTAAAAATTAAGTAATAATCTTTAATATCATTTTTCTATTCAAATAAAATAACTTGATAGATATAAAATTAAATTAATTATTAAATACTTCTATTTCAAACTAATAAATAAAAAAGATCTTCTAAGTAATATTATATAACTTATTATATATATATTTTTCAATAAAATCTTTAATTCTTTTTTTAATTTCTAATATATATCTTGAATATTTAGATATTTGAATTAAAAATAAATATTCAAGTTTATAATATTAAGTTATCTTTTTATTATTATCTAGTGAGTTTTTATAAATTAATAATATTGCTTCTTCTAATTTAGTTAGTTAGTCTTTTTTAGAGATAAATTTGATTTCTTCAGTAATAACAAATAATTCAGATTTTTTTTCAAAAGTAGTTGAACTATCAGAATTTGCAAATTCTATTTCTTCTTTAGTATCTTCTTTTAATAAAGTGATAATAAATATATTTAATTAGTTAAAATCTAATTCAGTAATTGTATCAACTAGTTCTAAATATACTTTAATAAATTCTAGTATTATTTGAGATTTCAAGAGAAAAGTATTATCTACTTTAATATCTTTGGTAAATTCAGATTGTATAAGTAAATTCAAAAGTAAAATATATATTTCTTGTTCTGTATTATCATAAGTAAGTAGTTCAAAGATTAAAAAAGTTATCATTTTAAAGAATTATCAATAAATATTTTAGTAACAGAGACTTTTATAGAATTCTCATAAATAATTTCATAAATAAAGTTATCTTTATATATAAATCAAGATAAAATTACTTTGCTAATTTCATTATACTTATTATAAACTTCTAATATTTCTTACTCTTTGAATTTGCTAATTATTTTGATATTCTTTCTCTATTCTTCATAATTAAATCAAAAGATATATTGATATTTATAAGTATAGAAGTATCTCTTCTTATAATCTTTAATGACAAATATATTTTTAGATTTATCATATTTATCATATTAAAAGTAAGCAGAAAGATTTAATTATTTTTTTCTGATTTAATTATCATAAGTGATTGATTTTTTTCTATTCATCTTGAAATATATTTTAGTATAATACTTATCTAGATACTTCTCACATTTATTATATTATTCAATTTGAGAGTTAGAGAAATTTATTAAAAAGTAGATTAATAAGAATCAAAGCTTTTTTATTTTAGTATTGATAAAGAATTCTTATTCAACTTTATTAGCTTATTTTTTATTTATTTTGAATTCTATATAAAATGATTTGTAAATTTTGATAGTTATTCAATTAGCAAGATTATTATAATATTAACAATATTAGTAATCAAATATAAAAAAATTTTTTAATATTAATATTTACTATTAGAATCTTTTTAATTAAATAACTATTAGTAATTTTAATTATATTTTTATAAGAACTTTCTATTAAGTTATTTATAATCTTTTTATATATTTCTTTTATTTAATTTTAATTTTTTCTTAATAAATTTGTACTTTATATATCTTTTTAATACTTCAGATAATTTAAAAAGATATATCTTCAAAATTGATATCTCTTAAACTTTAATTAAAAGTTTTAATAAGGATCTAACTTCTTTAATAATAATTTCAATACTATTATTATCTTGAATTTCTTGTTTTCTAGAAATTATAATATTTCAATCATTATATTATTATATAAGAAAGATTTTATTTTTTAAATATTATTTTTTAAACTCACTTTCAAAATTCTCTTCTGATTTATCTTCTTTAGAACTTGATTTATCAAAAATAAAATTTCTCTATCATTATGAATAAACTTAATTGATATTTTTTCTTTCTGATTATTTTATTCAAAAGTTAGAAGCTCTTTTCTGATATTAATATTAGCTTAACTTTATTCAAAAAGTTTATTTTTATAATTACTAAATATATTTTAGTTTTAGTAATATTTACTTCAGTTAAAATTATAATTTCATCAATATTTAAAAGTAGATTATTAATAACTTCAAGAAATTATTTTGATACTCTATTTATATTAGATATAGATATATTTGAACTGTATTGAAACTTTAATTCTATATCTTTGATAAAGTTATATATAATAACACATTCAGAGGTACTAATATCAATAATTAAATTAATAATATTCTTTTCAATTTTAGCTTCACATTAAGTAAATATAATTATAAATTTCTGTTCAAGTATTACTCTTCTTTTTTTTTGATTTGAACATTATAACTCAGTATATTTCTTTTAATAGCTAAGTTCTTTGAAAAGATGAAATTTAAATAAGTTAAGCAATCATGATATTTGCTTTTTATTGAGCTAAATCTTCTAGAATATCATAGAGTTTAGTCATGATGGCAAGTATAGATAAAGTAATTTTACTTTTCTTCTTGTAACTAGTTTTCTTATTGAGTTCTTCTTCAAGTATTTTGAATAGTTTATATTATTTATATCTTGATCAAGAATTATTTCAGAAGTATCTTCTTGTTCTTCTTCTTTAATAATATTTAATACTTCATTATCTTTAATATCTTTTTTTTAGAATTAACTTACAGATCAAATTTTATAAGATATAGCTCTTGAATTTCTGATCTTTCTATTAATAACTAGGTATTTATATATATCAAGTAATAAATTTATATTATTTGGTTTGGTAGTTATTATTTAAATATTATTTATAAGAGCTTGTATTTGTATTAATAATATGATTTTGATTATTATTTACATTTTGATTATTTTTAGAATTGAACTAATATATTATTTTATTACTAATTATTTTCAAAATTATTCTAATTATTTTTATATAATTATAGCTAGAAATAATTAGGATGAAAATAATTTGGCTTATCACAATTATAATATATAAAAACTGATTTAGAATTTTGATTATTAAACTGATAACTAGAATTATTTTCATTATAGTTTGATCTTTTACTAATTTCAATACTTTTTATATACTGGTTAAGATCTTGAAGAACTATTAAGATAGCATTTAATATTAAATTATTCTGAAATTAATAATATTTATAAGTTAAAATATCTGTATTAGCTTTTTCTACATTTTTAGTAACTTATATTATGTTTAGAAAAGTTTTATTAATAGAAATTTATATTTATTTTCTAATTTCTAGTTTAAATTCTCATCTGTAAGTTCAGATTTTATATTTTTTTAAATATTTATTATTAGAATCTACTTTATGAAGTAGATTAATAAATTTATTGATATATTTATTTACAGTACTAGTCTATTATAATATTTCAATTTTATCTTATTATTGATTTTATAATCTTCTAGTTATGTAATATAATATATCCAGATAATTCATACAGAAAAGTCAGGATATAATATTATATTTGAGATAGAATTCACACAGAAAACTAAATCAAAAGCAAACAAGAAATTATGTTTAAACTTATTCTTTATTTAATATTATTAGTACTTAAAATTACAGAACAGATACAGCATCTTTAAATAATAAATTAATGTTACATAAAATTAATAATAAAAATAAATAAATTAATAATAGATAATACTTATATAATAGTATCTCTGGAAGATGCTTATTAATAAATAAATAAAGAAATAAATAATTATAAATGAGAAATATAAAATAAGTAACTTACTAGCTATATTAATAGAATAAGAAAGAAAAGAAATTCTACTAAGAAACTATCTATGGCTAAAATAACTCAAATATACTATATAACTTTTCTTGGTATAATTGAGTAATTGTGATACAATAAGTCATATGTGATGTAGTATATAGTATAGTAATGATCTGTAAAATAAATATAAATCTAATATAATTATTCTAATTTATTACAGATTTATTCTTTCTCAAATTTAAAAATATATAGCAAATTAATAATAAAAGTTATATGAATAATCATTATTATTATTCTAAGCTATTAATTAAGTAATATTATCTCTATTTCTTTATCATATCACAGATCAGTAACATCTTTTAAATATCTTTTAATAAATTATACTTTTCTTGAAGTTATAATTCTATTAGCTTGGATAGTAATATTAAAGTCTTTGAGTTATTCAGTTAGATCTTGATTATTTTTTCTATATTTTCTAATAGAAATGATAATTTTCTTTATGAATCAGTTATTTTATTCAGTTATGCAATTAGTAAGAGCTTTAAGAACTATAATTAAGTCATTCAAATTATTATTATTAATTATTTGATTATTATTTATTTCTTTAGTTTCTTAATTACTTTCTTTTAAATTTATATAGATATTATTATTTTTTTCTAAATCTAAATAATTACTATTTTCTTCTGATTTACTATTTAATACTATCTGTTTATAATAGTAAAGTTAATAATTCTTCTGAGTTTTTAGTCTCAGAATAATAGCTATCAATATTATTGGTATAAGAAGAGATTCTTAATTGAGATTATAGAATAAAATCTTGATAAATAAACTGTTAAAAAATTATTTAATTAAATCTAACTGTTTTTTTTGAATATTTATATAATCAAATATAAAAGTATTTACTAATTATGCTTTTTTTTATTTGAGTTCAATAGTATATATCTTACTAAGATCAAGTTAAATTAATTTGTTAAATAATAAATATATGATTTGATTTATAGATACTGTTTCAATATTCTTAATAAGTAATTAAAAAGTCTAAATTATAAGAAAATTTGAATTAAAGAGAATGATAATAGAGATAAAAATATTGAATAGGTATTCTAATAATAAAATTAGGATTTTGATATACTTTTAAATATAATTAATAGATAATTCAATAAAAGAATAATAAATAGTCATGAAAACTCAAGACATAATTATTTATTAATTACTTGTATAATTAAAAATGAAATATAAAATAATAAAAAGAATTTAAATATAATAAGAAATTTACAGGAGTCTTTTTCCATAAAGAAAATATCAAAAATATATTATAATAAATCTGATAAGTAAGTTTTTACTTGGATTTATCTTAATAATATTAAGTTAAGAGAAACTAAATTAATTAATGAATAAAGAGAAAAAAATTAGACTATAACTTTATTACTAATAAAGATTTCTAAGTTTTGTGTCAATATTTATAAATATTATTTTAAAAAAGAATAATTAAATAATAAAAAAATAATATAAATCAAGAAAATTATAAAGATTAATAAGTGAAGTCACTATCAATTAATATAATTCAAAATTTAAAGTGATTAAATAGTAAAATTACTATTAATCAAAGAAAATTATGACTAAAAAAAATAGAACTAAAATAAATGACAAACTAAATAAAAAAAGAGTATAACTTATTTATAGTAGAGATCTTTTACTTTCAAAAATAATAAAATATAGTAGAGATTTTTTATTCTCAAAATAATATCAAAAATCAAAAATCAAAATAATATTATATTCAAATTAAAATTAATTTTGTATGATTAAAGAAATAAAACCAAGTGAAAAAAAGAATACTAATATAATTAGAAAAGAAATCTTTAAAAAGACTACTATTATTATAATAATAAGCTTTTTAATTATATTTTTCAAATAATTCAATCCAAAACTATTTATTTCAAGCTGAAATAATAAGTTCTTTTATATATTTTTCAAATACATAAATTATTATAGTATTACTAGTTAATATTATTTAAATATATATATTAATATACTTTAATTATAAAGATCTATGATATGCTAAAATACTAGTATTTAAAATACTAATATTCAAAATATTAGTATTTTCAAAATACTAGTATTTTCAGAATACTGATATTTTTAGAATATTAGTATTTTCAGAATACTAATATAAAATACTAGTATTTCATCACATATTAGTGTTTTATTATTTTACCAAATACTAATATTTTATCATTTCATCAAATACTAGTATTTTATCATTCTGTCAAATACTAATGTTTTATTATTTTACCAAATACTAGTATTTTATTATTCCACCAAAAGATCAAAGAGATCTTCAACTACTATACTAAATTAAATATGTATATAATATAAATTAAAAATATAGATCTCAAATAAAGAGAATAAAATATAAAAATAAAAATAAAAATTTGAATATAAAGAATAAATATAATAAATAAATAAATATATAATTAGATAAAAAAAATAAGAGAATTATATATTAAATTATAAAATTATAGAAAAATGAAATTTCACATAATAAAAGAAAGTTTATGAGATTAGAGAATTTTATGTTACTATAGTAATAATATCTCCACAATATGTGAATATCATCATATTGTTATTACCACTTCAACTTATCCTTTCATGATAAATATTAATAATAAGCCAAAAATTTGATCATCAACATATTTACTTTGTGAGATCAATTTCCTTTTGCATCTGAAAATTATGAGAAAATTAATATTAATATTAACATTAATAATACATATATATGTAATGCTTATTACATGCATCATAATTATAATACTAGTCTTATCACCAAATTAATTTATCATTAATAAACTAGCACTATTGATATTTCTATTAAATATCAATTTTGAAGTTTATTATAATCATTTTTGTAATGACAAAATATAATAAGATAAGTTTAGAGATTTAAAATTTCAATCTCAATATACAGAAAGTAGAAAGAAATATTGGATATTTTGCATATTTTTAAATTGATTTATATTATTAGATCTTGTGTTTTTTGTAACAATTATTTTATAATAAATTATTTTTTTCTAGTGATGATCTATAATCAAAACAATTCTTATCTTCATATGATGTATCCAGGAATTATAAAGCTACATGCAATTTCCTCTCAAAAAATCATCCTTTAAATTTTATCACATGATGTGCTGTGAAAAAGAATTAACAGAAAGTCAGAGAGGTGGAATTATTATTGCAAAAAAACTTGGCCACACACATACTGAGATCTCTAAGACTGTAGGTTATTCTGTGATCCACATATTAGAAGCACATGAGCTTAAAAAATTATCTAAAAAACAATCAGATCGTCCATGGGAGGGAGGTAAAAGAAATATTGGAAGATTTTTTTTTAATTAATTTTATTTATTTATAGAAGGTTCTGATATTTATTTATTTATAGAATGTTTCAGATATTTATATTATGATTCTAATACTTTGTATAACCTGGGAAAGAGTTTAATGGCGAGAATTTTTGTTTCAGATTACTGAAGTCTTGAGACGGTTGCATGCAGATTTGTTATGAATTGGTAGATGGTCTGATCATTTTTTAGAAGCTTGTGTGCTTCTAACATGCGGATTACAAAACAAACTACAGTCTTAGAGATCTTGGTATGTGTGTGGCCAAGTTTTTTTGCAATAATAATTCCATCTTTCTGACTTTCTGTTAATTCTTTTTCATGGCACATCATGCGGTAAAATTTAAAGGGTGATTTTTTGATAGGAAATTGCACGTAGCTTTATAACGCCTGGCTGCATCATATGAAGATGAGATTTGTTTTGGTTATAGATCATTACTATATGTAAATAATTTATTATAAAATAATTGTCAAAAAAATACAAGATCCAATGATATATATTAATTCAAAAATGTGCAAAACGTCCAATATTTCTTTCCACCCCCTGTATAAGATATTAACATAATATATCAATATAAATTTCCCTCAACAACGATTAATCAATTATTCGAAATTTACTCATTATTCGTATTTTCGTTTTATATGTTCTTTCTTCATGTATATAATTTGTTCTTGTTTCTTTTATCTCAATTTATCAATTCGCTTAGTCTGTTCTTATTGGATCATTGTGTCAACTTTTATTTAACTCAGTTCTTTAAACTTGCATATTTATCTTATATAGTTTTATCAACGTATATTTATCTAATATAGCTTTATCGACGTTTCTGCGCTTTTTCGAAAATTTGTAACTTATGATTTAGAATAAACCTCAAAATTACCAGTTACAAATAATTCATCTAAATCTATATATTCTAGATCGGTGCTTTTTGTTTTAAGAATAAAATGCAGATAATTAGTTATTACGAAGAAAATCATACAAAAGCAATAGAAGTGTACACATTTGGTACGTTTTGTAGCGTAGGAGTTTTGTTGTATATCGTCTGTGACTTTGAATTTTTTGAATTCGCTGTATCTAAAAACACCAGCATGCGCACCAAATTATTACATCAAACTAATGCTACTGTTGCCGTCGCAACGAATAATCTCGTAATTACGTGGAATTGTTCCTATAATAATATCACTAAAATATGTGCCAGATTAATGATGCAATGAATTCTGTTTTATAAAGTTTCTATTTTAATAGAGAATCGATTTTATAATGCAAATTATTTATAAATAAATATCTAATATCGCTATTTTTTATGTTATTCTTATAATAACGATAATGAGTAAACGCAAATTTACAACAAAATAAAGTTCATGAAACCCGTAGTTATAAATGATTAGAAATTCAACAAAATAATAGTAATATTTCTTCACCTGATAATGACTATTTTCCGGAAAGTCAACTAAGTAGTTCTGATAAAAGTAATAATATTATTATTGAGGATTTACCATAAAGAATCAAGTTTGATATTAATAGACAGAAGATAATAATTGATTAACAACAAAAAATAAAAAGAAACCAGAAAAACAAAACCAAGAACTTCATGAACATGAAAATTTTTTGATAATACTAATGTTGGAAAAGTCAGTTCCTTAATTAAAGGATATGTCTCCAATATATAAATGAAAACACATTTACACAATATTCATAAAAAATTCACTTCTTAAAAAATCAGTTGATGATTTATTATTAGAATATAATTTGAATTAACCTACACTATTAGAAACTATTGAAGAAGTTCAACAACAACCATATAATCATGCAAAACAAAGAATTATTAATAAAAAATTATTGAACTTTATTCTTAGAACTGTATAACCCCTTCAAAATTATTCATGATCCTCATTTTATTCAAATAATTAAAGGTTTTAGTTCTTCGATATCAGACTTCAATCCTAAAATAAAATTGATAATATTTATAGCATTGCAAAACAACATCTTTTATTAGAAATTCAAAATGCAAAATACGTTTCTTTAATTTTAAATATATGGAGAAATATTACATATCTTTCATATTTGGATATAACTGCAAACTGGATTAATAATCTATTTCGATCTCAAAATTTTCTTTTATTAATAGCAGAATTATCTTATTCATATGAAGCTAATAAAATTGCTTAATACCTTTAGAATTTATTATATAAATGGAATTTAAATTAAAGATTTTAAGTATAATAATTGATAATGAGTTTAATATTAAAAATAAATGATATTTTGAATATTTATGCTTGAATTTCATGTTTAATATATATTTCAATTTAGTATTGAAAAGGAATTAGATAAAATTAAAACTTTATAAAAAGGTAAAGAGCTTATTTTATTCTCGATAGATAACAAGAAATGATAATGATTGAAAGAAACTCAGCTGTATTTACTTCAATATTAACAAAGTTTAATAATTAATTATAAAAATGAATAATAGTTAGAACGAAGAGATTATTAATAATCGGCTTCAATTAACACGCTTCATCTAGTTTTTTAAATCGTGAGAAATGACAAGTATTATACTTCGGTTTATCAAATATTCTATATTAATATTTACCAGAGGATCTCCAGAAATTATATCGATACCAATAAGTAAAATCGATAACTATAAACAATGTTATACACATAAAAAGCAAGAAGACAATCTGGCTGACGATACGTGTATCAATAATGTCCCTTTCGTCCCCTTTTAACGCAATAAATGGCTAGAAACTGCCATAGAAGAAAATCAAATAAAATTTTTGACTTTAAAGGGTTTGTTAATATGTATAAAATTGGAGAGGGTGCGTTTGGTAAAGTACATAAAGAAGAATTGAAAAAAGATGGAAGAACTCTCGCCTTAAAATGTCTCATCATAATAAATCAAAGCAAAGAGGATTCTTATAATAAATTTATTAAAGAAGTAACTTACTTAAATATACATATTTTTCTTAATGTAATTTTTAGTTTAACACCTTATATATTCTCTTGTAGCTAAATTCTTAATCAAAGTTAATCACAACCCAAATATTATACGATTTTACGGAATCACTAAAAGTAAAAATAATAGTCTGTTTTATAAAGCAAGGACATGTACATCAAAATTATGTCTGAATTCATTTTATTTCATTGAATAAACCTATCCACAGAACCTGATTCGGGAAAATATATGTTAGTCTTGAATATGCTGATGGTGGAACTCTTCAAGAATATTTCAAAGTTAATTATATAAAATTGAGTGGCAATAATAAGCTCTGTTTCGCTAGGCAGCTCGTAGAAGGAGTAAAATGTATACATGATGAAGGTATTATTCATCGAAATTTGGTAAATATCTATTCAAACTTAGAAAAAATTTATTCAATTTGAGTCGAATGAGTAATTTATCGTTTAATTGAATTGTTACATCATAATATACTTGTACACAAAGGAGAAATTAAAATTTCGGATTTAGGGTATTCGAAACTTTGTGACGATAAAACACATTCATCGTCTGACTTTGGTATTATAAGCTATGTCGAACCAGCTTATCTAAAAGATAGGAATTATCGACGTGACGAAAAATCTGATATTTTTAGCGTTGGAGTTCTATTATGGATGATTTCTAATAGACATCCTCCTCCAACCAATATATATGGATATTCTCACGAAAATGTTCTCGGAACCCCTCCCAAATATGTTGAGCTTTATCAAAAATGCTGGAATAATTCACTAGCAAATCGCCCAGCTATAGATACAGTAAATCAAATATTAAAAGAGGTAGCTTGGTCGCCAGCAGAATTTCCAATTTTCACATCTGAAACTATACCAATAACCTCCAAAGAACTATCCAGTTTGAGTTCCGAAATATCATTATCAGAAAGTTCAGATTCATCATGTGATGATTATTCTGAAGTTTATTATCTTATCATGAAAATCTTTTAACACCTGAAATTATTGCTGATGATTTACTAAATTAGCTAAATAGACAACTTGATTACAGAAGAGATTTCACGACTTTGGAAGAGCATTAGCATCATATTACACATCCCCACTATAAATTACCGGACTATCAAAATAAAACATAGTAAAATATAGTAAAATACGAAATTTTCTCTACATATAAATAAAAATTTAGAGTTGCTTCAAAAATTCAGCAAACAACAAGAATACAATGGCGCAATATCTCATTGGAGTGTGTTATGAAGAAAGAATAGAAGTACAAAGAGATCCTGTAAAAGTAATTTATTATACAAAGTCAGTGAAGGGAGGAGGTCCTAGGGGAAATGTAGACTTGGTTTTGTTCATTCTAATGGTATTGGGACAAAAAAAGATGATGAGAAAGCATTTCAATTATACTCAGAAACCGTCAAAATTATATGCGCAAGCGGATAATTTAATCTCAGATATTATTATAGAAATTGTATGAATTCAAAAAAATGAGAAAAAAACATTTAGTGGTATTTTGAAATCAGCAGAGGTGGAGATAATTACGGACAATTTAATCTTGGGTGGTGTTATGAAAATAGTTTTGGCGTTCAAAAAGATGAAAAAAAGTATTTGAGTGGTATTTGAAATCGGCAAACGGCGGAAATTTAGACGCGCAAAATAATCTCGGTTGTTGTTATCGAAATGGATCCGGAACGCAAAAAGACGAGAAAAAGATATTCGAGCGGTATTTGAAATCAGCAGAGGGCGGAGATGCAAACGGGCAAAATAATCTCAGTTGCTGTTATGAAAATTTTTCAATTCAAAGAGACGAGGAGAAAACATTTGAATGGTATTTAAAATCAGCAGAGGGTGGAAATACTGAAGGACAATATAATCTTGGTCGGTGTTATGATGAAGGAATCGGAACACAAAAAGATGAGAAAAAAGCATTTGATTGGTACTTGAAATCAGCAGAGGGTGGAAATACTGAAGGACAATGTAATCTTGGTATGCAGGAATCGGAACACAAAAAGATGAGAAGTCATTTGAGTGATAGTTCATGCATCTAGTTATTCAATATTTAGTTTATTAAATATTGCTATTAGTTACTTCTATTATATATTAATTTTTGAAATAATTTTGATTGGGGTTATCGAAATGGAATCGGAATACAAAATGATGAGAAAAAATCATTTGAGTGGTATAGGACAATAATGGTATTTGGAGTTACAAATGAATATTTTATAATGATGGAATCGCATGATTTATTAAATGTATTAAATACCAACAAAATAAATACTGTCTGCCATATTTCAAATATCACGAACGAATTCATAATGGTGAATTGTCTAGTGGAGATAAGGATATCTGACAATCTATTAAAAAAATGCAACAAAATTAATAAGAAATATAAAATATATTCGAATAGATTCTACCTGTTGGGTATGATACGATGATCTTTTAAAGATATGTTGAGCTTTTTTCAATAGTACTTCTGTCCAACCCAAATAGGTGGAACTTGCTTTCGTCAGACCAAATTATTCGCTTCCAAACATAGGCATCCAATCTAATCTCTTTCTTTGGTGAGTTTTACTGAGTAAAGGCTTTTTCATCTTATTCTTGCAGATAGCCATTTTTCAAAGTATTCTCTGTATGCTCTCTGTCGATAAATTAACCTCTAGCTCATTTTTGAGCTTGTGTTGGATCTGGACGGCGGTGAAGCATTTTCCAGACTGTATTAATTATACTATATTTTGCTCATAACGTGGCAAAAAGGTTAGTGTGCGAACAGGTCTTAGATCGTCATTAAAGCTTCCAGTTTCATTTTTCTTCTTGCATATTTGATGGAAGTCACATCCACCTACTCTGATGTGACAATTTCATGAAATAGATACTCTTGTTGAAGAGTATAACTATTAATGCATTTTTTGAAAGAAATTTGGAAATTAAAATTTTATTCTTAGTAATATCATTTTTATTTTCTCTATAATACCAAAAAAAGATGCTTTTATACTTATCTTTTTGAGCTGAAGTTCTTTTTCTAATTCAGTTGTATTGTGCCAAACACTAAAAAAAAATAATAAATTATCATATAAAACAGAAATGATAAATTAAAATAAAAATTTGCATTGATTAATAAGCAGTATTTTAATGAATAATTTTTGACTTTGTACAATTCTTAATGATGAGATATTTGTATCTCATCAATTTTTTCTTATAATCTATTTGCTTTATGAGTTACTATATGTTATATCTCAGATAGAGATGATTATTCACTATTTAATTAGTGACTTGTATCTTGAAATCATCAAGATTTTATATATTATTTGTTAATAATGTAATTATTAATATATATAGAATTATTACAAAATCAATTTGTATATATAATAACATAAGTAAATATATATATTATATTTTTTTACTTTTTATTATTATTAACTCTATATTTTCTTTCTTTACTTTAATATATACTAGATAAAATTTTTTAAATGTAAATATGATACTATTTTATTAATAAATTATTTTTAACAAGAATAAAAATAGTAATTTTTATTAAAGTTATAAGTATTAAGTAAAGTTGCAAGAAAAATATGAATAATCTATAACATAAATAAAAATTTATTAATAATTTAATTATATAAATATTTAAATAATATTTTTAAATTGATTTAGAAATTAATTTTGATTATAATTAGAATAATAATAAAAAAACTTTCAATATATTTCTTTTTATTATATTTCATAAGAATTAGAAAATTTTACTATATACTTTATTTTAAAGAGTTTTTATATTATATAATTTTCATTTTATTACAAGTCAAATTATATATTAAAATTTAGTAGCCAAAAAACTATTTCTTTCTTGTTTGATATCTGCTTATTATAACTTATAACTTTATTTCATATATAATTTTTTTATTTCATATATTTCTTTCTATTTTTAAGTCTTATTTATTCTTATAATATAAGAATTATAAAATTATCTTTTTATTTAACTTATAATAAATTATAATATTAATAATTAAATTATTATTCTTGTCTGATCAAGTCTAAAATATTTATTATTTCTTTTTATTATTTTTTTCTTTATCATAATTATTTATTATCATAATATCTTGTAATTAATATTAAAAATTAATAATTAAATTGCTATTCTTATCTAGTTAAACTTGAAATCTTTATTTCTAACTTTATCTCTCTTATTATTCAAATATCTTTTTCTTTATTTTTATATCTTCTTATTTATTTTTCTTATTTTTTTTCATACTTTATAATATTCTTGTATATAAAATTTGTCTTTTAGCTCTCTCATTTATATTCTATCTGATTTTTATTTCTTATCATTATTTGTATATCTTTATTTTTATTTTGAACTTCTATATATACTTTTCTTTTTAAAATATCATATTATAATATTAATATCAATCATATTTTCACAAAATTATAATATAATACAAATATATTTTTTTTATTATACTAAGTTTCACATATTTTTGCTTAGCTATAATATATATTTATATTCATATATTTAACTAGCTTATTTTGATTAGAAATTTATTTATATTAAACTTTATTTTACTTTTTTATTAATTAAATAATAGACTAATTCTAGTTTAAGTATCTATTATATTGTTACCATAGTGACATAAAATTTCTTAATTTCTTAATTTTTCCCTAGTTATAAAATATTACATTTTATTATAATTTCATTTATTTTATAATTATCTCTGTTTTCCATATCATATATTACTATATTTATTATCACATTTCTATTTTTGATACTATATTTTATTTAATATTTGGGATCTACATTTTTATTATTTTGTATTATGATATTCATATACATAAAAGAATAGTATAATAGAAGACTATTTTTAATTTTGGTAGAACAGTTACATTTGAATGATGATCTCAAATATCTTTTCATGTTCTTTAACGTTCTTCAACATTCTCTCATATCCTTTCACGTCTTCTCATGTCTTTTCACATCTTTTAACATTCTTCCACATTTTCTCATATCTTTTCATGTCTTTTAATGTTCTTTCACGTACTTTGACATTCTTCAATATTCTTTGATATCTTTCAACATACTTCAACATAATCTACTCATAATTATTTATATTATAATACTTTAATTATATCTTGTATATTAAATAATATTAGCTAGTAATACTATAATAATTTTTGTATCTGAAAAATGTATAAAAGGACCTGCTATCCCAGCTGAAATAAACAGTTTTG
>CAJVPS010001382.1:0-15863 GCA_910591765.1 Ambispora leptoticha | reverse complement strand
TCCGGAACTCCGGAAAGACAGAATGTGATCGGAAGTCACATGATCTGTCATTTTTTTTCTGTTTCACTTTGTTACTAGTCAACGATTGGATATTATATATAATGGGAAAAATTTCCCTTCTAGAAATTTCTCTATAAAAATCTACACTGCATAATGCTTTATCGTTTTAACCCACTCCTTTTTATAAAACCTATTTTATTTCGCAGATATTCTATTTTCACACCTTCTACTATGGCTACAATGAAAGCAATTCAGATTCAACGACACGGTGGCACTGAAGTTCTAGAGTATGTGGATCTGCCTCGTCCCGAAGTGACCGCAAATAATATTTTGGTAAAAAATCACGCGATTGGTGTGAATTTTATCGATACATATCACAGGTTAAATTTCATAAAATTAATATTCTTGACATTCACATGCGTAAGCATTAATGTGATAACGTCGATAAAAACGAGTGTAGAACTGGTCTTTACAAAGTTTCACTTCCATTCATACTTGGACGTGAAGGCGCAGGTGTGGTAGAATCGATTGGTGAAGGTGTAACTGATTTTGCACCGGGGGATCGAGTGGTTTATATGACAGCGCATAGCTACGCTGAATATACACTTGCTCCATCCAGGTAATTAAAATGATATACTACACTCATGATTTTTTTACTAAAAGTATTCTTTCTTGCAATAAAGTTACGCTTATAAGATTCCGTCAGATATTGAATTTAAAGAGGCTGCTGCTTTTTTGCTTCAGGTAAAAATAATAGAATTACATTAATTTCATACCACGTTCATCTAATAAAGTTTGGTTCCTATTCACGTTAAAAAAAGGGCTTAACCTGTTGGACTTTAGCCACGCAAAGTTATCCGGTGCAAAAAGGCAAATCTTTAATATCTATCTAATCATATGCGTTTATAATGCTAATCTCCAAGATTTTTCTTCGCTAATTATTGCATAAATAATATCCAGAGGATTATGTGCTTATACACGCGGCAGCCGGGGGAACTGGTCTTTTGCTCACTCAATTATCGAAATTATTAGGAGCTCATGCAATTGGAACCACGTCAAACGCTCAGAAAGCAGAATTAGCAAAAAAGGCAGGCGCGGAATATGTAATAAATTATACCACAGAAAACGTCGTCGAAAAAGTGAATGAAATTACCAATGGATTGGGTGTTCATGTTGTTTACGATGGTGTCGGAAAAGACACGTTCGAAACTTCATTAGCGTCAGCTCGTCGGCTTGGAACCGTCGTTTCTTTTGGGAATGCTTCCGGTCCTGTTCCGCCGTTTAGTATTTTAAGATTAGCAGATAAAAATCTAAGGTTAATGAGAACAACTTTAATGAGTTATCTCACCACCAAAGAAGAATTTCAAAAGTATACTAAAGAATTATTTGATCTGGTCCAAGAGAGAAAAATTTCATTGTTAAATATTCAAGTTTATAAGTTGAGCGATGCGAAAAAAGCTCACGATGATTTAGAATCACGAAAAACTACTGGGAAATTAATTTTAGAACCTTAGTGTAGAAAACCTAATTTGTAAATTTGCATTCGTAAATATAATGTTACGCAACTGTTTCATTTCATTATTAACGCGAAACTTCAAACAAAACGTATTTAAATATTTTAATAAACTTCATGCCGAACATTAAACAAGAACCAGGAGTAACCTCGAATGGAACAGGTAAAGAAGGTGTCATTAGATAATTCTACTCTCCTCTAGTTTAGTTTCCCATATTTGTTTGCAAGTTTGCTCGCCTTACCAAAATCTAAAGTTGTATTTTCCTCGCACATTATATTTTCCAGGAACTAATTCAAAACGAAAAGCACCTACAAATATCGAATCAACCACAACAGATAACAACGAAATAAATGACCAACTCGATAAAGATTCATCAATAACAGATATAGACGATTCGAGAAACTCGAAAAACATTAAATCGCCAAAACGCGAACAATCAATAAGCACAGACGGTATGATCTATAATTTATGCCAATGTTTAAAGGAAATGCCTCGACCTTATTATTTATTTATTGTTATCGTTTGGTCAATATATAATTAGGCGTGGAGCCGTCAGATTCCGGTAATTCAAGTAAACGACGTGCACCATCTCCGGTACGAGAAGAGGGGACGAAACCACCACCAGAGAAAAAACAAAAAGCGAAAAAAGAGAAGGAAAAAAAACCGAAAACGAATGGACGCAACAAAGGTATCATTTAATAGCTATTAACATTGACCTGTTTAATAAATCAGCTCGATCATATAGTCTACTTATCTCTTTCCTTCTAATTCGATTCCTGTTGAATAAAAAGGACCAATTGACTTGGATAAGCAATGTGGGGTAGTAATGATCCCTGGGACACCTCCATGCACGCGTTCATTAACTTGTAAAAGTCATCCGATGGCTGCAAAACGTGCGGTTCGTGGTCGATCACAGCCATATGACAATTTACTACAACAATATCAAAAAAAATCGATTGGTCGTCCACAAAGTATTATGTATTTATTTTATTTTATTTTTTTCGGCATCAAAACTGGTTTTGTATGTGCTAATCAACTCGGGATATATAACACAACGCAGATAACAATCAACCTGGTATGAAAAATGAAATCGGAAAAAAGGACGGGATGAAAATCGAGGGCGCTGATAAAACAGAGGAAGAAGATATTGTTTCGGATGATGAAGTGGATTCAGTAATGGAAGCGATCCGGCGTAGTAACCCTCAACCACTTGCGCGACGAAAATCTATTTATGCGAAAAGACCTAGGACAGATTATTTTAATTATCAAAGCATGATTTCGGATGCATTTAAAAATAATTGAAAAAAAGTTCATTCACAAAATCAAACTAATTTATATTTTAACTTGGTTAATAATAATCTCAGAGATGCCTTAGTTGCATCCAACTACAGGCAAACGTATCTCGTTGATGAGTCCAACATCAAATAGTTTCATAGAATATCGATAATATATTAGGAATGAATATTATTTTTTTGAACACAGATGCAAAAATCACCTATGTTCAATAAAATAAGCTGTTTGAAGTATTAATGGTTTGTAAAGATCCTTGTTATTTATCTTACCGAAAAATTTTGACAATATTCAAAAAGAAATAACAAATATATATATATATATATATATATATATATATATATATTATACTGAAATCAATGTTAATTTTTTCACATAAAATTTTATATTCCACCAAAATTAATATATTTGATGTTCAAATATTCATCGATACCGTATTTAGATCCTTCACGACCAATACCAGACTGCTTAATCTATTAGACATAGTAAACATTATGAATAAAAATATCATACACAAGTTATTTAGGCATCATTCATTTCCAATACTCACCCCGCCAAATGGTGCTTCACAGCTACTAATTATTCCTGTATTTATTCCTACCATACCAACTTCCAATGCTTCAGCCACGCGCCAACATCGTCCAATATCTCGACTATAGAAATATCCCGCCAGACCAGACTCTGTAGAATTAGCCATCTCGATGACATGTTCTTCAGTGTCAAACTTGAAAATTCCGGCTATCGGGCCAAAAGTTTCTTCTTGAGCAATCAGCATTTCAGGATGCAAGTTGGAAAGTACAGTCGGTTCATAGAAATTTCCACCGACATGTTTCCCCCCTATTAGTATTTCTGCACCTTTCGAAACCGCGTCATCAACATGTCGTGTACACTTTTCTATAGCTTTGCGACTTATTAATGGACCGTGAGTTGTATTTGAATCGAATCCATTACCCACTCGAAAGTTGGAGACTTTTTGGGTGAGATGTGAAGCGAACTCTGCGTGTACAGACGACTGAACGAAAATTCGATTAGCACACACACACGTTTGACCTGAGCTGCGAAACTTTGAAGTAATCGCGCCTATTTTGAATCGAATAAAAACTCATTAATTCGGGTATATATCATGTGAAATCAGATCTACAAACCTTCGACCGCTGCGTCAATATCTGCATCGTCAAAAACGATAAAGGGTGCGTTTCCACCCAGTTCGAGAGTAACTTTCTTTAATGTGCTTGAACTTTGTTCCATCAACATTTTTCCAACTGCTGTCTTATTTTTTTAATAGGGATTTTTTAGAATCTCAAGGAAGAAAACCGTAACAAACAATTACTTTTTAGCTTACTTACCGAACCAGTGAAAGAAATTTTTTTAATGATAGGATTGGTGGTCATTTCCAATCCCACTTCTTTATATTTTTCATGACTAGTTACCACATTATAAACACCTTTAGGTAATCCTGCTCTGTTAGCCAATTCTGCCATTGCCAAAGCCGAGAACGGCGTTTCCGAGGCAGGTTTAACAACTACAGTACATCCAGCAGCCAAAGCAGCGCCAACTTTACGAGTTATCATAGCGTTCGGGAAATTCCATGGGGTGATTATACCCACAACACCAACCGGTTGTTTCTGTACCACAAATCTTTGATTTTTAATCGGAGAGGGAATAACATCGCCGTATGTACGAGTTGCTTCCTCGGCAAACCATTCGATAAAATTGGCACCATATTTAATCTCACCAAGAGCTTCTGAAACTGGTTTACCATTCTCTTGAGTAAGGATTGACGCGAGATCTTGTTGATGTTCTATTATGAGTGAATACCAATTCTTGAGCACATCATGTCGATACTTTTGTGAAGAGAAACAGATATATTAATATACAGATGTATATATATATATATATATATAGGTTACCAGCCACTATATGTTCGAACTAGCGAACACATATAAACCAAACTAACTAACTACCTTTGCTGTTTGTCCTGACCAACTTTTAAAGGCTTCACTTGCAGCTTTTATAGCTTTTTGAGTATCCTCCTTATCCATATCTGGTGCTTTGCCAATCTCGTTTTCTGTAGCTGGATCTACATAAACATGTATTCAATAGAAAAGGGATTCTAGTATAGTAAAAGATCACCTAACAATTTACAAAAAATTTGAGTGCACTTTTTTTTTTTACCCAAAACTGTAAAGGTTTTTCCAGTAACGGATTTGACCCAAGCACCACTTATAAAGGATGCTTCACGAAATAACGAAGGGTCTTTTAACTATTGAAAACTTCCTCGTTCTTGTTAAGAAACGATAAATGAAATGTAGTATGGTTTTGATAACACCTAACCAACCTTAAGCATGTTTACGGTTTTAGTCGTGAAGTATCGACAGTTTATGAAGCTTGGAAGGACACCCTTTGAGCTACTATCTGTTAACGTATTGCTCAAAATAAATTTATTATTATGGAATGAGGCGCGAAGAACTTTCAACATCTTTGTGTTGATCATCTACGTGATTGAAAAACGCGAACTATCGCTATGCAGATCTATTTAATTGTTTTAGTAAATAATCTTTCACAGTAATTACATCATTGTTTTTTTTCCCTGAAAAAATATTTATGCTTATCTTTCCTAAACTGAAGTTACGAGAAAATACGAAAATTTTTTCTATGATAAATTATCAGCTGTGGCTATGAATTAATTATTATTATATAGACGAAACATTATTAATGATCAATACAGAATATAGAAACAGCAAAAAAAAATCCGCGAGTTTTAAGAGTTTAATGTTTTTTCTCTTTTTTTATTTCCCAAGACACGTCAATCACTCTCTTCAGTCTCTTCTTCAACTGAAGCAGAGTCATCCGAAGCATCTTCATCATAACTACTTCCACTCTGCAAATTAATCAAGTAATGTGTAAAGATAATATAAATAAATCATCAAATAAACATAATCTTCAAACGGAAGCAAACTTACATCGTCATCATCAGCCTCGCTTTCACTTAATTGGTATTCACTTGCAGAGTCAGAGGATGCGTCTGAACCTTCACCCTATATTTGTAAAAAAAAAATAAAATGGTGCATTAGTTTCCTTAACCTTTTAAATGAATTACAACACTATGGAACACAACTTACATCCTCATTCTCGGCTAAAAATGACCAACCACCTTCCTTGTAAAATTCTGCCGGGTCAGCGTTTATTGTCTTCATAATCTGCGTCCAGTTCAGATTAACAGGTCCTTCAGTAAATGTTACATCCACGTTGCTGAAAAAAATTAACTTGAGTAACTTGCTTTGAAAGTGTTAATGAATTGACACCACATTTTCTACTCACTCTAGCCATTCTTTCACATTTTCTAATTGTTCCATCGGAATTGTATTGATATGTACAGGCGGACGCGAGTAATCTTTAAATACAAATACAATATCAAAATGTTTCAATCCATACTAAATAAACCCAATGAAATAGAAATTAATTAGAGATCTGTTATTGTACGTGAGAAAAGGATAACACATCAAAATGTGATTTCTGACAACAAATCATTCACCTGAACACGTTCCAAATGAGCAATCTCTATATCAGCAAGTGTTATTACCAAGAATGGTGGATCAGTTAAGTGAACAAGAGCATCATTTGTAGGTTGAAGTAATACATTGGTTCTAAAAGGAACGCCGTTGAATCCTAAATTTCTATAAGGAACCTCAATTTCTTCTATTCGATCAGTCTACGAATCAACGAGAAGTCAGAAATATCCTATACAAGTCAATCAAGTCAATATTTTACTTACTGCATCAGCTATTTTTTCTGCAAAAGATTTGAATTCTTTATTCAATTGAGCTCGTCTTCTGCGTTCCTCCTGCTCGGCACCTAATTCATCTTCATCACCATATCGATATTTTCTCTTGCGGTTGCCTGTTTCATCGAATTGAACATCTGAAGCCTCTCGATAAAATTGAATGTCCTATATATAAATCACAAGTGATTATTAATAAAGAATATGCTATTACTCCCCATTAACAAAGGAAGAGGTACCTTTGTTTTTTTCTTGCCAATCATGATAGGATTTTTCAAATGTGCATGCAACAACACGATGAGTTCATTGTCGCAAGGTTGGAAAAACATATGTTTGACATTACTAAACAGAATATCTTTAAAGAAAACAAACACAATTAAATCAAGTCTTTTATAATTAATTCATAAATCGGATTCAAATCTAACCTATTTTTTGATTCGTTTTACTAGCATGATATCTTAATCCATTCTGATGTATTTCGAGCTCTCCTGGCGCTCGTTTGCCCTCTAATCCAGGTCTTGCAAATACTTCTGACAATCGTTGAGGTCTTCGACCTAAAAATAAAAGAAAAATTAGCCTTGTATTAAAGATTTAATATCTTTCTGAACACTAAATAAAGGAGAGGTAATGACCTTTTAATTCTATGAGCTTATCCTGTTCGACAATATCTGCCCGTTCTTTACGCTCCGCTTCTCTGATAAATTTAAAAATAAAGGACGTGTTAAACTGAAACAAAATTATGGATTAAAGATTAAGAATTACATATACTTACTTTTTGGAAGCACTTTTCTTAAGATCAAGAATCTTTTTGTGGATCTCGGATAAATACGGATCTGTACTTCGATATGAAACGGCACGAACAAAGGTTGCGTTCGTGTCATCAAATGGCTGCAAACAAATTTACAAAATATGGTGAATCTTGTAACAGTTAAAATTTTAAACATAGCATTTGAAAATTCGTAATTATAACTTACCATATCTTCTTTCTTGCCAGACGCTTGATTAGGAGTTAAGAAATTCAAACGTAAATAAGTATAATCCCCTTCTTCGCTTTTACTTGCATTTTTTAGCGTTGAAATATGGAAAGGTACAGCAAAGCCATAAATAGGTAAAATGATTGATTCGTTTTTTTGATCTACAACAATCTATTAGAAAGATAATACAATCACAAAATTCAATATTCTATAAGTATACCTATTATAGAGAGAGTGTGTATGTATGTGTATATACCTTAAGTTCTTTGACTTCTTTAGGCAAAGCAGAATCCCGTTTATAACTTTCAAATTTTTGAAAGAAAACTTGCTGTTGATATGTTTGCTGATCTGAGGATTCAGCAAATCTAGCCAATCCTTCTGCTTGTTTTAAAGCTGCCAATTCCCTTTGATGTGCTCTGCGCTGTTGATCTTTAGTTTCTTCACGCTATTAACCAAAAAAAAAGAAAAAAAAGCAGAAATCTATGAGAATGCTTTCAATTTTATTAGTGGACTAAAAAATCAGCTTATTAATAACCAACCTGCTCTTCACTCCTGAATTTAGTTCTCAATACAGCACTTTTTTTAGGTGGGGCTTTCTTCGGCTCAGTTTGTTTGACTGGCCGTTTGTTTTCTTTCTTTGCTTCTTGATCGCTTTTCCCTTCATCCTTAATTAGAGGGAAATTTGATTGTTAACATGTCACAGTTTTACTATTATTGTTTAGAATATTTTTTATAGTTTTGTTTTTTTAGCAAATTACCATAAAAGTGTAAGACACAGAGTCTAAGGTTTTTTGATAATCCGTTAGTATAATTGGTCGATCATTGGTCACTCGTACTGTATCAATTACTAAAAGTGAATAACTGTTAAATAAAATTTAGATTAGAAACTATCTTAATTATAATGAAAAAATGCTTAGAAAATCATTCTCACTTTTCACTTCGTTTATCATCTGTTGCTTGTTCATTTTTAAGGTTTTGAAAACCTATCGATAGATTCAATACCATTCCACTCTTTAATTCTCTCGTGTTTTTAGGATTCAGAAGATAATGTCCCTCACGGAATTCGATTCCCATCTAGAAAAAAGAATCGACAAGAATATTTAATATAAAATTTTAAGGATTCCTTAATCCTTGATAAGAAATATTACCCCAAATCCAAGAGTCTTAACAAAGGCATTTTCGAGATCGGGCCGCTTGGATTTAATATAATCAATAGCTTTCGAGTATACATCTCGTATTTTTGTGCCATCTTTTATGTATTCTAGAACATGCCGCTGAAGATCCAAAAGGAACTGGTAATTTCTTTCTTGAGTCTATCATAAAAATCATTTTTTTAAAAGATATTTTCAAGTTAGAGACACACACACACTCTCTATATATGAGGTATATGAAGAAATGAAAATATATAATAGTACCTTAGTTGCTTGTATAAGAATTGTTCTTCCGATATTGGAACAATAATATTTATACCTTGCTCCTAATGAACATAATACAATACTTCCACTTCCGGTATGTAATTTTTCGTCAGTAGATTGTGCCGAGGATTTCAGATCGTATTTTCCACCACTTTGGATTATAGGTGTATAACAGGATTCCAGTCGTTCTAAGTCAAGCTGGATGATATTTCCATGGTTAGAAAATTATTCAAATAAATAAAATTATCAATCATAAAAAAGAAACCATTCTTACATCTGGAACATTAATGCTTTTAGCAAGTGTTTTATCAGTCTCAATCATTGTCTGAATTTCTTCAGCAAGCTGGTCATGATTCATATCTTTCCCTTCATCGATAATAGTACCCAATGTATCGTAGACTCTCCTCATAAGGGTAGAGCTTATTTTACTGGCGATTTTTATTAGTTTCTATTGATGTTGTTCATTGATTAATATTAATAATGATATCAAATTGTCTTTGTCATATATGAACGCATACCAATTCATCTTCATCCTTGATGGATAAGCTGGAAGCTACGCCAGCAGAAACATCGACTTCTTGTATGTCAGATTTTATATTCTCGTACACCTTTTGCCATTCTTCTAGAAAGCTGCCGGTGTATTTTTGTTTCGGCAATATACCAATACGTTTCTAAGGCAACAGTAATAAACTCTCATGTTTAACCAATTCGTTGGATTTTAATGAAAAGGTGTTGAAATTCAATCTCCATCGTTACCTCGGCATTTGTTTCCAGCATGATATTACAGATTTGTTCTAACAACTTACGATTATGATTAGTATCCTTCGTTCGTTTGAGAATCTCAATGGGTATTTGCTTTTCACCCAGCTTTAAATCTTCTAACATATTTGCTAAAGAAAAAAAATCAATAAAGGTGAATATGTGCAAACCGAAATATTACGATACTATGTGATATGCTAACCTCTACTCTCGCTCGTCACGAAATATATTTTTTCGGTCGTAAAGAGAATCAATACATTAGGTATTTCTAACCCTAAGAGCCAGCTCTGAAAAGACAGGCATTTTTAGAGATTAACTACTACAAAATTAAAAAATAAAATGAATGGCTACCTCCAACGCTATTGATTTTTGATAAGGATAATCTTCTTGCAACTCGCCTATTACGGCGAGAATTGCGGAGGCACCTTGAAAAAATTCGTCAGAAGTACCCTTTTTGAGCGAAGCCTGAAAATGAGCAAAAGCATTACCAAAAAACAAAAATTAGTAACCAAGTAGATTTAGTAGTCCGGAGTTAAGTGAGTGCTTGTACTGCGCTAGTTAAAGTTTAAGCGAAAAGGCCTTTCTATAACTTGTTAATTTTAAAAAAACGCGTATTGCAGCATACAGAGTAACAAAGTCGCGTGTAGAAAATTAAGGAAAAGTAGAGAAATTCGTAAAATTTAGTTGTGCACACCTTCCAAGAAGACAATAAATTTCGTGCACGTTTATGAAAAGTTTTTGCATCAAGGCGAACTTGTTGTCTCATTTTCGCGATCAGTAAAAAAATAGTGGAAATAGAAGATAGTTTACGGCAAGTATTTCAACCTTTCCTTAATTAATAACGATGTCACGTGAAATATTTACAGGTATTATGACAACGTCAACAACTTCTTGAGGTCTTCTGAGATTTGTTTGTTTTAATATGGATATTGTCCAAGCGCACTAAATGAGTCAATTTTTAGAATCAATAACTTGGCGTGAGTCTACTATCTTCAATTGATATAGAGAAATAGAACTAACTACGAATACGGTGTAATCTCGATGTTTTTAACAATCCTTATGCGTCAAAAACAAATATACTTTTTGTAATAAATGCTCCAATCTGGTAGATAATCAAAGGCATTGTTCTCAAAATGACATCAAAATTATATTTAACATAGTACATGGGAACAAACTATGGAACTAAAAAATATGGAAAATAGGTCAGTGAGTAGTAATCTAAAAAAAAAACTTTATTTTTCTTAACTCATCAACTTTTTTTATGTCATTCATATATCCGATATTAAACCTATAATCTAACGTATTTAGGATAAAAAATACTATGTTCAGAATGCTTTGCGTGTGAATCCACTCGAATATGTTATTGGAACCAAACAAAATTCTGATACGATAGCTTTGTAACGTGGGGTCGGATATAATCTTCTAATAATTAAAGATGCGGATTCGATATTAATGCATGTGCTTTTAGCGATAGGATCTGTACTATTGTTTATTTAATCAGACAAATATGCTAAAAAGTAATAAATTACGTTGAGCAAATTTATCTATTATACGAATCGCAACGACTTGTGTATTTATTATTAAACGACCAGCAACTGAGGAGCGCAAACATTCTATATAGCAATCTTGAAAAGGAGCCAATACTGCAAATCTTTGACAAATATCTTATCAAGAAGACCCTTCCAGTCCTACGATCAGACAGGAGAAAGACGAAACGTTTAAGGTTATTTCTAAACATAAAAATTCGAGCACCTTAAAACTATATAATTAAAGCAGATATAATATTCGAAATACACGAAATTAAATGCTTAATTCTGGTAAAATTATGAAATCAGAAAAATTTTGAATTAGTCATAATAATGAAAACGAGAAATTTTTCCTTGCATACACATACTTAACAACAACCTACTGTTCCACCCCCCCCCCCCCCCCCCTTTCTCCAGCTTTCCATATTTTTGTTTTTGATGCTATCGCGACGATTCGGATACTCTTATAAAACGAAGACCGCGTTTCCTTTTCCTTTCAAGGTTTCTTTTGTTAATAAAAGCAATTTGTTACAACGACAACAACAATGTTATCACATTTGTTTTGGTGGTAAAAGTGGCGGTCTAACTGGCCATAGTGATGGTCTAAAAAATAGAGCGCGACTTCAAACATTTTTCGGAGAAGTTCGTAAGAATAATGTTAATGGCCATTATCGCGTTGATTTTTACGCGTATCATCGGTGTTATGCTTCAGTGAGAAATAAAACAAAAGTTGTTAATTCTACAAAAACAACTGAAAGCTTGAAAAAAAAAACAAAAGCTGATAGTTCTTCAATATCAAATAAAACAGCAACTAAAATTCCCATAAAAGAAAAAGTTAGTAAATCTAATACCACAATAACTAAAGGACCTCGAAAAAACCAGGTGGCTACTGATAAAGAATCTGCGAATGTTGAGAGCGATGCAAATCATGAATTAATTGAAAATAATACTAAATCAGATGATTCAACAAATACTGAGGCTGATGTTAAGGGAACTTCATCTTCTTTAATAGGAAGTGATGCATCAAGTGAAGTGTCAGCAAGCGAAGAAATTGCTGAAGGAAAGTTGGATGCTTCGCCTGTAACAAAGGATAGCTCAAATGAGGCATCAGCTGAAAAAATTGAGTTAAAGGATAACAGCATTGATTCTAATCCGCAGAATTATTCCGCCAAGAACGATTCAATTCACAAGGAATTTATAAGTGAAACAGATGAAAGCAGAGTCAACATAACGGATCATCCAACTACAAGCGAAGAAGCAAAAACAGAGGCATCTGTCGATGATGATACCACAAAAGAAAACATCAATTCAATTCAGAATTCCTCCATTAAAGATGGATCAAATAACGACAATATGGTAGTTGAGAATTTGTCTTGTAATGAACCAACATCAATTGACGATTCGTCAAAAAATGATGTACCCACAAAAATATCCTCAAGTGCCGACACTAAACCAAGTGAAATCATTGTTGTAGATGCAAAAACTATAGAATCAAATCAGAGATCTATAGGAAGTGGCGAAATTCACTTGAGCGATAGCCAATTAGAAAAAATTTTGGGACCATTGCGCCAATTAAATGAAAATTCGGCCAGAATTGCAAATTATTTACGCCAATTAAATGAAATTCATTCTTTATGTTTGTCTATACTTTGCGCATGTTCACAAGCCATTATAGACGTGACAAAAGATGAAAAGGCTTCAAAACAGAGCAAAGAAGGGGATTCAAATGTATGAGTTTTCGTAGTCTGGTCGTATCATTTATTAATAGGATATTTGGTCTAATATATAAAAGTCTTCGAATGCAGGAAATAAATAAAGATCTCGACATCTCTGAATTCAAAAATTTCTGCGAAAAAATCAATGCGACGGAAGGAACTCTCAAAAAATTTGAAACAATACGTGAACATCCGGAATTTAAAAACATTTTGATACAAATATTAAACAATAAAAAACCATTTTATGTAAAATCGGTTAAGTTGAAAAAGTTTATCGACAAATTTGAACCTAATGAACTTAAAATAATGCTAGAAAATGCGACAGAGTATCCTACCATATATAGTTTATTTGATGCTTTATCTACCAAACAAATTACAGGGAATACCGGTCGTCTTGCTATTGAACGGTACATACGAGAAAAATGTAACTCACCCGAATTAAGAGAATTCTTTAACAAGATTTTAGATAAAAAGCTCAATATCAATATAGCTTCAAAAAACATGAACAGAATTTTTGGCGCCAACACAATTCCTTTGTTTTCCGTCGCATTAGGTCAAGAACTACCAGAGTCTAATTTTGATAAACTGTTTCCAGAGTCACAAGAATCATCTGGTATTAAATGGTTTGTTTCACGCAAATATGACGGTGTTAGATGCATCGTCCAATATTATCCTAATTCAAAGGAAATAAAAATTAGCTCAAGACTGGGAAATCCTTTTACAGCATTAAAAGATCTCGAAGAAAGGATAAAATCTTTAATGAATCAAAATCAAGACTTAATCTCAAAAAATACGATATGGGAAAGTGGTTTGGTGTTGGATGGGGAAATATGTGTTTTTGATGAGGAAGTTAAAGATCGCGAAAAATTCCTTTCAGCTTTAGAAGTGAGGAAAGTTAATGATTATCAGATGAAAAACTTTCAGTATTTAGTGTTTGATTGTTTAACTGAAGAAGAGTTTACCAAAATGAGTGGCATCAGAAATTATCAAGAACGTTTAGATTTCTTGAATAAATTATTACCCGATGACAAGAAAGAGGATCTAGGCATGATAAGCATAATAAAGCAGAATATTTTGGAGAGTAAACAAAGTTTAGAAAAGCAGTGGGAAAATGCAAAAGCGAAAAATTGGGAAGGATTAATGTTGCGTAAAAATGTCGGATATCAAGGCAAGCGAAGGTTAACGATTTATATTTCTTGGAAACAAATTTACTGTTTTGTTGTTAATTCGCTTCAAATACTTCTTGCAGATTTATTTAAATTGGCATAATATTTTACCTCGTGTTAGTTCAGATCTCCTGAAAGTCAAAGGAAGAAAAGATGCAGAATATACTGTGAAAGATATTGAAATAGGGCCAATGAAGATCGACGGCGTGGAGTATAAAGATGTTTTACGTAGTGTAGTTATTGAACATCGTCATGGTATGCATTTCTTCAAGTTTATTAATTTTCTTGATCTTTCCCTTCGCTTATCTTTATTGTCTTATGAATTAGGAAACAAACTAAATAAAGTGCATGTTGGAAGTGGATTAACAAACGAAGATCGCCTGAAATATAGGACTCCTAGATCTATTATTGGTAAAGAAGTAACAGTAGAATACACCGATGAATCCAAAACTCAAAAAAAAAATGGCAAAGGGGAATGCGAAACTGTAACATCGTTGCGATTTCCAAGAATAAAAGCCATTTATGAAAAAAAAAGGGATGTTTAGCTCAATAATCTAAATGAAATTCTTGTGTTTAATAGTTTCCTTTGACTTTGATATATAAAAATAAACATTGATCATGAGATTTATCACGTGAAGTATAATTAATTCTTATAATAATTAATAGCAAGTATAATATTTTCATTTTTATTATACAAAATTAATAATATAATTATTATTTTCAATATTAAATTAATCAAGCTTAAATATAATATATAAATAATATAATATTTAGTTAAAGTTCTTGATTCTTAATAAAAAAATAAAATTATTAATATTTAAAAAATATTTATAAAAATTTAATAACTTAATTTAGCAAATTCAAATAAATAAATAATCTTAATAACAATAGAAAAATATGAAATATATATACTTATTTATAGAATATAATGAGTAAATAATTAAATAAAAACAAATAATAATAATAATAATTAATTAATTAGCTAAGTAATAATAATAATAATAATAATAATAATAATTTATTATTTAAATTCAAGCTAATAAAAAATTAATATTTTATAATAACTTTATAATTAGAATAATTCTTTTAAAAATAAAAATTATTTCTTAATAAAATTATCTAATTTTTATTATATTTATTAATAAAATTAATCTTTTAATATATTATCTTTAGTTATTATCATAATATTAATATTATATTAACTTTATTTTAAAAAATTTTCTTATATATATATATATATAGATAAATCTATTTGTTATCATTGATAACAGCATCAGATTATTTGATCAACTATTAAAATTGCAGAATTTGTATATAATAAAAATAATAATAAATTAAATTATAAGATTAAAAAAATTTAAAAAACAAATAATTTTTTAAAAAATGATAATAACTCAAAAGTTTATATATAAAACTATCTTTTATATTTTAAGAAAAAATATTTTTTGTAAAATTTTACTCTAGAATAACTAATTAATATTTCTAATAAGATGATTATATTAAAGTACTAAAACTTTTTTTACAAAAAAAAATCTAATATTATTATTAATAATAACAAATATATTTTTTTTATATATATAATAACTTTCATAATTATAGAATTAGAGAATTAATTTTATTAATATGAATTGGTACAAAAAGATTTATACCTCAGATAAATATTAATAAATTATTTTTTCAAAATAAAATTTTAATTCTGTCTTATTTAATTAAATTATTAGGT
>CAJVPS010001381.1:0-15864 GCA_910591765.1 Ambispora leptoticha | reverse complement strand
TGCAGAGAACCCGTAATTATTGAAAATTGCTGTCTTTGGACTAAGTTATTCCGAGGAGAAAACGATAAGGCTGCTTTGGGGGTTTATTGCGCGATAAAAGGTTGATACCGAAGATATATCGAAGATTTAATCAAATTGCATTTGATATCTATCTATCCAATTTTAAGTAGGCAGGAACCTTTTCTGTTCAGGTTCCCTAACAATGACACATGACACACATAATATAAAAAGTGTTATTAACCTGGGGTATATTCTGAATCTCTTGATCCGCACTCGCAAATGCCTCTTCCTTATTTAACAAGAGCTCAAGTCTGGTAAGTGCATTTAATATTTCTAAGCCTAATCGTTTTTTGCGAGAGCCGGGCTTTGGAATGAGAGGCTCGTGAAGACGAATTTCGACTGTTGAATGAAATGAATGAATTTAAATCGAATGCGTAAATTAACCTTATCTCACTAGCAAATATTCACCTTCTTGTACACTTTTAGCAGGGTTTAAACTAACAAGTGGTGGTGTTGAGACTAACTTGCTCATATTATCTTTGATTCAAGACTTGCAATCACTAGAGCGTCAAGACAAAATAAGACAAATATATAATTGTCACGATCTTTTTTGCATGGTTAAAATATCGATATGGATATGTGCGTCTTTTTTTACGGAAAAGGTTACTCGATGACATCAATTTTTTTGTATGACATACAGATAATTAATATTTCAAATAACTGATATAATACATTTGTCGAGATAAAAATTATATATATAGTATACGTAATTTGAATATGCGAGCCCCACTAACGAGACGTGAGCGTCCTGCCCGGCGTAACGCCAATTATCGTCGAGAACCGGAACCATCCAAGGTGTACAATCGTGTGTTGGACACTGGTGAGATAGAGTCTGAAGCAGCGTCAATTGTCAGTTCTGAAGATAAAACAACAGAAGACCGCGTTGAGGAAGCATATTTGTCTGAAGATACTGCCGAAGGAGAAGCGGAAAACGAAATCGAAGAATTCGAAGAGGATATAATAATGGACGAAGATCAAGAAATTGAAGACGAAGAGCTGGAGGAAATGGAAGAGCAGCAAATTGAGGTTGGCGAGGAGGATGCAGAGGGTGAGGAAGATGAAGAGGAAGAAGTTGAATTGGAGGCGACACCGCAACCTGGTGAGGATGAGAGTGAAGAAGAAAGATATGAGGAGCCAAGTGAGGAGGAGGAGGAAGAGGAGGAGGAAGACGAAGAGGAAGAAGATCTTAGTGATTTTGAAGTACAACCGTCTGCACGGAAAGGAGGACGAGCAAGATCTATGGCGTCAATGCAATCAAAGACAAAGCGCAAACCTCCGTCTAGATCGACGCGTCTGCAACAAAAACAAGTAAAAAAGAAAGGTATAAATGTTTGGCTATAGGTTTTTATCAAATTAAGAATCATTCTGATCTGATCTCTATTTTCTTTGTGTACATAAATAGCCAAGTGAGTGTATCAAATTGATATATTATTATTCTCCTTTAAAAGTAAAACATGCTCAGATATTTTTAATATGGATTCGGATAGTGATAATATTCCGGATTCTTCATCATCAAATACTACATCGAAAAAGAGTGGGCGAATAATATTGACAAAGCGACAAAGAGCAAAACTTAACAACGAAGAATACCAACATGACTTGCTTGAATTGCCTATGGGTATTTTATTCTTTTTATTGTTTTTGGTTTGAACGAATTTATGGTGACGTATCTGTCAAAAACATCTAGAACCGACGCGAAAAAAGCACCTCACTGAAGAAGAGATCGCATTGAGAAAATCTGAGACTGCACGCCGAAGAAAACATCAGAGCATTCAACGTGCAGAACAAGATAAAGTAAACTCATGCTATGTTATCATCAAGAACATTCTGTTCTAACTAGCTCATTAACTTTCTTCAAACTTTGTGCATAATTCAAAATAAAGATGGACACTATCAATCGTCTTTTGAAAAAACAAAATACCAAGAGACGCAGTAAAGAGCAAGAGGACACCGATCTTAATCAAGAGAATCAAAAGGATGGTGGTGTACGAAAGTCATTGGTAGCCAATACATTTCATTATGTCAATAATAGAGAAGGAAGCACACTCTCGGTTCCGATT
This sequence comes from Ambispora leptoticha, assembly GCA_910591765.1. NCBI lineage: Eukaryota > Fungi > Glomeromycota > Glomeromycetes > Archaeosporales > Ambisporaceae > Ambispora > Ambispora leptoticha. The sequence goes on along the minus strand of CAJVPS010001381.1, from coordinate 13,744 downwards.
GGTGTCTCTATACCTATTCCATTTGATAAAGGACCAAAGTAAGTTTTCTTTGGGTATGCATCGAATTTTTATTGAAAATAATGGTTTGATTAAATGATTGATTGATAGCTATCCTCCTCCACTACCGCTGTGTTCTCATCCTGGATGTGAGAACCTGAAAAAATACAGAAGTGTAAAGAATTACAAATACGCTTGTTCAATGGAGCATTTGAAAAGTATAGAAGGGAGGTCATAGAGGGTATGATGTTATTTCAACATTTATTTTAATGATTTCAAAATACAATTATTAATTAATATTTCAAAGTTTTAATATATGTAGACAATTAATCAATAAAAGACCATGCTTAAATTTATTACGCACACGTCATTGATTGATTTTGATAATCCTTGATATTATACGTGATTTCGTGATAAAACAATAACAGACTTATCTAACACGTATATATTTGCAATCACCGCTTAGTTTTCAGTAATTTCAAAATTGGTCATAACTTTCCGAAGCAAATGTTCACCATACACAACTGGATCATGGTGTTTAACTGGATCGAGTTTAAGGCATTGGGGGAGTGGTTCAATTAGTGTCTCAAAATTTGGTTCATAGAAAAATGGACACCTAATCGAAAGAAGATCCTCAATTCATTTGTCATAATCAAATTAACCAATAAACAATATAAATAATAGTACATACGATACGCGATAGGTATCACCTTTGTGAACTACTCGGTGCATGGTACTTTGATATATGTTATTCGTCCAGATCTAAAATGAGTATTAGAATAATCTTTATCTTACTCGAGAATAAATTTTGATTTATTTGAACATACATTTAACATATCGCCAATATTCACGACATATGTCCCAGGTATTGGATCAGCGTTAATCCACCCACCTTCTTTCATTTGTACTTGTAAAGAACCTTTTATATTGTCCTGTTGATTCAGACGAAAACTTTAAATATTTTGTTTCTCAGCGAATGCAATGCAAACTTGAGATGAAAAATTACCTGAAGCAGAAATGTTAAACATCTAAAAAAAATTCGGTAGTTAGGGAAAATTTTTAATAAATAATAAAATAATGTACTACTATATACCCGTAATCTATTTATTGAAATGTGATAAATTAGAGAAAGGCTTTTAACGAAAGATAATTAATGGAACTGACCAGTATGTTCGCCACAGCTTACACCGATGCCATCTTTTCCTGTAGAGCTTTGAAGAGGCGGGTAGCCTATAACGCGCATTACCCTGTGATATTTAAACGCGTACATTATTACTAATTTAAAAAGTCGTATGTATTTATTTTTAAAATGCGCACCAGAAAGATTCGTCCAGAAATGGAACGAAAAAATTCTCCTCGAGTCCTAATCCCATCGCAATAGCACTCATCACTTTTTGACCCAAATCAAGCATATATTCAATATACCGTTCAAAAAATGGACGGAATTCTGCTGGACAGGTCGGCCATTGATTTTCACCACGTAAGGGTTGATTGTTTATCACTAGTGGGTGCGTTCGTGGGATTGGCTTGTAAAAGTCTAGTGCCTTAATGACGAAAAAGTAGCGTTATTAATAATAATCAGAGAAAATTATTACATCTTTCAAGGATGAGTACCTCGTGCCAATCTTTTTGATATCTCGTTACATTTTCACCTAATCGTTGATAACCTCTTCAAATTCGGTTTATTATCAAATTGATAAATTTTTATATATTACTAAAACAGTCAGCAATAAATTTTTCAAAAACCTTGCAAAGTCTTCGTTTGCGATTCCGAGTTTCGCTTTCTCCGTCTCTTCTAATTTAAAAAACTCATGCCCAAGTCGCAAAGCTGTCTCATAAACGTCTTGTGGAATATTATGCCCTTTCAAATAGAAAAATCCAAAGTCTCGACATGCCGCGTGAATTGCTCGAGCGGTCTCGAGTTTCGCTTCGTGACTCACAGGTTTAGCGCCCGTGAATGGTGAAATATCGACAATTGGTAATGAGGATATGTGCATTTTTGTTAGAAATCCCTATCGTAATACTAATCGAACGAAAATATTTGATAACCGCGCGCTATATATCTATAGGATATCCATTGTTAATCTGAAAGGTCTATTTTTGTTCTAGCAAAACAATTATCAGAAAAATATCAATTCGATGTTGACGCGTACAATTTTGATGTCTATCTTTTTTCTATTTCCCCAAAATTATATCTCTCGCCCCTAATGTAACCCCTATCATCCCAAAACGATTTAGAAAGTTTGAATATGTTCTATTGTTTGCATTGATACATGTGATTTACACATGAAAATTCACACGGTTTCTTAATAAAAACCCTCTGATCAAAGTTGAACGAAAAATCTTTTCTCTCGTAAAAAAAAATCGAAATTTTTGATAAAAAAATCAAAGCATGGAATCAAGTGGTAGTGTTGGTAAAAAAAATCATGTTGTATTAGAAACTAAATCTCATAAAGAGATTGCGCGAGAAGTACACAATGTTTTATATTCTAGGAGAACCGATTTACATGATATTGTGATATCTCAATACATGGATGGAAATGCTGGTATTTATTATTAAATGAAAATCTGATTCTAGATTCTATTCATTGCATTCGATGAAAATGATTAATCGATTATGATTTAAATGATTAATCAGTATTTGAGGATCCACTTGCTTACGTGCAAGGACATTCAAATATTATCCAACAATTTTATCTGCTTGCAACCGTATTTCCTGGTATAACTCCGGAGGTGCACAGTGTCACAGAATGTGCAGCGGCTGGTAATCACCATCTTGTCATAATCGATGCGATAATAAGATATCGACTGCCCATAAGACTCTTATTCTTTTTACGTCAAGAAGTGGAGGTACGCACTATCTCTCGTTTCGAGTTCAACGAACAGAAAAAAATTGTGAGACACGAGGATATTTGGAGTGTAAAGGATATTATTGAAAATTTGCCATGTATTGGTTGGTTTTACGCGGAAATTGTTAGAAAGTCTACGGGATTTTTATCGAGTCAATTCGTGGCCGGGGTTAAAGAGGCCGTTAAGAAATGGAATGAATGGGACCCATGATTGTCTAATCTATTTACAAAGACACTCTTGATATAGCGAACTTGCGATATAGCGAAATTGAGTTCAAAAAAGGTCTATAATAACACTTCGTTGTATTAAGAGTGTCTTTGAACATTCATTGTAATAATTTATCATCATGCATCATCATTTAGCTTACACGTAGATCATTTAGTAGAAATTAGAGTTAGCGTTAGAGTGGGTTGACTTTAGAGTATTATAAATTATGATATACAATATTTATACAGCAATAATATAAATAAATTTTTATCTATCACATCTATCGAATTAATTTTAATAAATCATACACATGATGTGTGTGTATAACGATAACGATAACGATAAAAATAAAAAATGGCGTAAATGAAAAGAAACAAAGAAACATCGTTATCACAATAAGAGAATTGTTTAGCAAACAGTTCAAAATACATCAAACAAACAAATACTCTAGAAAAAATGATAATAACGCCAAAATCTTAGTCAGGTGAAATACGTAATTGATATTTTTCAGAATACATTGGACTAAATCTATCGAATTAGATACGTATTCCAACATCTTTTATGAAAGCATTTTCATAATAAAATTTCATTTATTGAGCAATCCATCATTTTTAGTTCTTTTTAGAAGACATTTATGAGTGAATTTTATAATGCCTGCCTACGTTTTTTGTAAAAGTTAAAATATTCTTCCGAGAATAAGCACCATGGATGGATTCATGGATAGTTTTAATTAATGTTTGCTAATAAATGAATTTATTTACGCAAAATTGGGATGATGCTTATCTCCAGAAGAATACGGTGCTCTCCAAGTGTGGCCATCATGAAGATTTGAAAGATTTGATTACTTTCTAAACCTGCTTTTTTACAATTTAAAATTTATTTTTTGTTGATTAAGTACAGTATCGGATAAAATTCTTGATCGTCTCTATCCATAATTAAATCAATAAAGATATCGTTTTATGGGTTCAAGCGTACCATAAGTTGAATTACTATAAAAGATAAATCTAGGAATTTAATAAATCAAATAAACAGTTGTATACTCAAATTGTTTCTTTCAATCACCAAATGAATCGATTATTACTCTAATCACTAAGCTGGATTTTATTAAAGAAAGCTTAATTTTCTGAAGAAGATTTATTTACGAACATTTAACACTTATTCTACATCGAAATCAATGAATGGGTAATCTAAATTTGTAAAATAACTTTATTTTAGAGATATTGCCACAGAAATATTTATCAATTGACTAGTCATTTCATTAATATTATATATCTATATAAATAAGAAGCTAAAGATCAAAAAAAAATAGTAAACTGAAATTTTATATCTAAAAATAGTCTAATTATAGCAATATCATTAGATAGCTGTTATTGTTCTCAACTTTTTGCTAAAGAATCCGAAATATTATTGTTATTGTTATTGAGCTCCGATTCAGAGTCTGATAATTGTTGTTGAGCCTCATTTTCAGCTTGCTTATGTTTTTTTTCTTCTTTTAGATGATCTTGTTTTGGTTCAACGATCGGAGGAGAATGTGGCTCATTCTGTTGTTGCGTTTGAGGTTTCAATTGAGATTCAGTACATGATATCGATTGCTGTTGTCGTTGTTCTTGCTCTTGAACATCATGCGATTCTGCACGATTAACAGTCATCGAATCGTTGTGAACATTATTACTATTATTGCTAGTACTTGAAAATACAACCGCAACGGTGGACAATCCACGTCTAGCCCTCAATTCGGGACTTGGTGGACGCGGATAGCCATGTGTTTTTAGGAATAATCCGCATTTATTGCCTAAAATAATGATCTTTCTTGAGATGATTGAAATAATTCGACAATCGATTACAATAAAATCAACTTACACAGCTTATGATTTTGATTTCCTCTCCAGCAAGGAGTATTTTTCGTGTGGCAATTACTGCAAGAAATTTCCGATTCTTGTTTCGAGGCTCTTTTGAGTCTAATAGTACCATCAGGCGCACGCTCGGTGGGACGATGAACTCCTTTATTCTTTAGACTAAATTTAGATTAATAAATGTAAAAATAACCAATCAAATTTAAAAATTAACTTACTATAAGCCACAACTGTTGCATAATAACGCAATTCCTTGTAAATCACGACGCCAAGCTGGTGTCTCTCTCACTCCGCAATTTGAACATTTCAATTGATCACCTTTACGCTGCTGTTGTTGATGCTGATGTGTTGTACCATGATACGCGTTTGTTTCTTCATATTTAGATGAAGATATTGACGGTGACGTAGGAAATTTACGACCTTTTTTTAGAAGGGCACGTTCCGAATTCGAATTGGTCGCTGCAGATGCCAACGATGTATATTCTTGAAGACTTTGTGCGACTACAGAGGCAACTGGATGATGTGGATGATGATGATGATGATGATGCTGTTGTGGCTGATGTAGAGGATAGGCATGAGGCAATGATATTGTATGACTTGGTGCATTTGGATGCGAATAGAATTGAAGATGTTGACTCATGTGTTGTGAGTGTAAAAACGAATTCGTGTATTGCGGCGGAATGCTCGCACACGTTAGCGCCGAACATTGTGTGGCTGCTGGGATTGTAGAATATTTATTCTCACCGGATATTTGTGTCTGCGGTGTCGGTGGCTGATGATGATAATAATGAGATATAGCGTGTTGTGAGGGTTGTGGTTGAGGTGGTAAATATCCGTGATGAGATTCATAGAAATATCGAGGATATACGAAATGGGGAGTTCCAGAAGATGATGGTTGCTGTTGAGCAATAGCATTATTATAGAACGTGATACGATTCTCTGAGCTCTGGCATTCATTCTCTGCGGAATTTGTAGCACAATTATTTTGTTTAGGTTGATAATTCGAATTGGAATCTCTCCATCTATTCAAAAGAAGAAATGTAATCGAAATCAAAAATTAATAAAAGAACAAGAAAAAAATAGCATAACTTTACCTTTCTTTTATCAACTGATGAGTGACCGGCAGATTTTCATTATTGGAACATTGATAGTCATGATGATGCTGTTGATTTTGTCTTTGCGTATCTATCACCGAATTATCATTTCTCTGTAGTAGTAGTTGTTGCTGCTGCTGTTCGTGATTTTCATCATTTTCTAAAGGGATGTAAATACCTAGTCCTTTGCCGGTGTCCATATGTGATGATGATGATTATTATTTATCGTTGTTGTTTTTGTTGTTGTTGTTGTTGTATTTGTGCTTTGGAAATGATATCTCTTTATTAATTTTTTTATGTAAATATTGGAGAAAAAAAGAGACAACACAACAAATGAATCGACGAGCTAATCGGTCGTATTTATATTCTTTAGGATAAAATGTGTAGATTGATTGATTGATTACTTGATAAATTGTTCTTGAGATTTGATTTCAGTTGATTTGTTGATGTGATTTGTACAGTATGAGGACCTTAATTCTGTGCGTGAGCAATTTACGAGACGATATAAAGTTAATTTTAAGGCAAAAAGTTTATGTATGGAAAGAGGAAGAGAAATACAATTTGCACGGATGGTTGTTATTAGATAGGAAGATAGGAAAAAGGATGTTAAATTATTATGTAATTAGAGTATTATTGTTAAATTTAAATCGTGTTATGCAGAGTTTATTAATTAACTCCTACAGCGCGTAGTATACTTTTTAGGTGCATATTAGATGTAAGTTGGGAATTTTCAATCCATGTGTCGAAGTGAGAAATTTTTTTTCTTAGGAAATTTTTTAAAAACAAATATCAACAATACTACGTATATATTTAATGTTTTCTATGCTATTGTATGTAAACCCTGCTATGTTCAGTTATTAGGATAGAGAAAGGTGACAAATTATAATGCAGCATGAATGATGCAACAGAAAGGTGATTGATAGATTGTCTGATTGATTTGATGTTTATTATGTGGTAGAAATTCTCTGTGGAAGCTAATTCCTGCTTTAATGCAAAAGTCAAAGTTCTATATAAACAAAAATACAGTGTAAAAAATTTAAAATGATGAGATATATAATTTATCTGCTTTTAAACTGATGATTTAATGTAATTAAGTGTATGATTTTTATTTTTAGATGATGGATCAACTGATATTAAAAGTTGATACTGAATTTGAGATACAAAAACCCAAAAACCCTTGACTTTACAGGTGTTCAACGATACGTTGATCCTTCCTATTGTTGTTGATGATATCACCTCTTCGTATTGTTTATTTCTGTTTGATTTGGTAATCAGAACAATGGCGATTCTTTATCTGGAAACAATGAGTAACAGCATTATATCGATGTTGGGACGTATTTAGAGAAAAATTCAATTTTTTCCTGTACCTTCTTTGAAAAATAATGCATAATGATATTATCTTATAATTTAAATGTTTTACCGATAATGCATATTTATTTAATATTATCATTGCGTTATTTAGTTAAATATACAGTATGACCCGATTATCCGAACTATCCTCGTTCCAGAGCTTTTGCTCCGGATAAATGAATTAATTTTTTTTTAAATTAATATTGTCTGTTTTCATAACGAGTTTACGATAATTCGATTTACACTGTTTCATTATGCAGATCATATAATATAAAAACTTTTATTAATAAAAACAATGTTGTCTTTAGTTTAACAATGGAAATACTGGCAAGGTTTTTATTATTTCCATTTATCGTGCGATTCTGTATTTGTGCAGTTACTTTCTTGTTTCGCAGCCAATTTAACGCTTGTCTTAGGTTGTTTAATCCAAATAAACTAGTTATATTTGTGTAATTATAAATAATATTCGAAATGTTATCCTTTCTTGTGTCATCCAAGGATACTTATAAACTGCTGTGCAAATATGAATCTTGAGAAAACTCACCATGAGTTATTCTTTTAGTCAAAATAAAATAAAATTTAAAAATAACAAAGCAAGTATCTATAATTATTGTGAAAAAAATAATTTGTCTTAATTATTATTTCATTTTGTTGTCTGTATACTTGTAATTTGTTTAGTATCTCATCTTTGTGATTTGAATCTGGATATTTTTCATTATCTATATTAATTTAAACTCGAATAAATCTTTTTCAAAGTTAATATTTATTAATTTATATTTTAATATCTATAATTATTAATGTTGTAATAATATTAAATTTAAATATTTTAACTATAGTAAATATTAATAATAATAATAAAATTAAAGTGTCAATACAATCAAAATTCAATTTTATTATATTTAAAACTCGATATAATTTTTAATTTCATTCTTTAATCTTTGCAAATTATACAAATTATATTTTATACTTAAACTTATTATACTTAATTTAGATATCTAATTTTTTTAATTATGAAAATAATAAAAATTAAATTTTGATTTTTTTCTTAATATACTTATAACATTTGTTTTCAAATTAATTTTCAAGATTTTTTTATTCTTAAACTTTAATAAATTATTATAAAATTAACTTTTAATATATTTTTATATAATATATATAAATTAATTAATTAAAATAAATTTATAATAATTATAATAATATAAATATAGTCAAATCTCTTTATAATTATATTTTTTTATAATTATTCTTTTGAGTTTCCAGTTATTATGGTGTGAATGGCCTAAAACCATCAAGTATTTTAAATTGCAAAGACTCTACATATAAACATGTAATCACAAAAATAAATGCATTGCTAGATAGCCTTGGATAAGATCTATAAAGCAATGCATTTTTTTTATAAAATATATTAGTAATTTATTAAGTAGTTAGAATTTTTCTTCAGTCACTTCTAATAGAATCTAATATAAAATTAGAGAAATTTTTAGCGCTGGAGCTCATGTATTATCATGTGAATAAGATGATTACTGCATTAAATCTTTCTAAATTTGGAATAACTTTTGGACTTTCTCAAGCTTTAATTAATCCGTCAGCTAATTCTTTTTATTTATCTAGTGCCAAATGATTAATTTTTATAATATAACAAACAAGAAGCATGCTTGATGATATCATTGATTTATTTAAAATCATTAACCATTTTTTATTTAAAGAGACATTAAACTCCTCAAACTCTTCTTTGCTAAACTAATCAAACAGCCAAATTAGCTTGATTATTTCATATGGCCAAACTCTTCCAAAATACTATCAGAAACTCTACGATGTGATCTATACTTTTTCACGACAAAGACAGTAGCTTTACCCAAAAGACCTTATTCATAAGTACTCATATATCAAGTAGATTGACATGCATAACGACGAATCTTGATCAGAGTAACTGATTCTAATACCCACGGAATAATTTTCTTGAGACTCTTGAAAGAATAATCATAATGCAAATGTGAGTATCACTTTGCCTCCCTCCAAAACGATTCAATAAAATTGAGCTCATAATGAAACTTTAGGTAAAAAATACACATATGACCAGCTGCTTCAATGACCTCCTGCAGATAGTTCTGTTAAGATGCAAAATCAGGCTGTTGACCAAGAATACCAGTTATACAATATTGCAGTTTCATTGAATCAAAAGCATGTGATTTGCAAGTATCACATTCCTTTGTCAAACCTTCCACCTACAGGTCACACTCTTCAAGAATTCATTGGATACCCTTTGGTTTGATTCCACCATCAGCATCAATAAATGTCAGAACATGATGAGAACCATCAGGCATCTTGCCATCACGAAGAAGTAGTTGTTTGCCGCCATCCTTCAAATTTATCCGTGAAATGATCAGGGTATCATCGGCATATGCACTGTGATTGCAACTGTTATTGAATATGAAGAGTGCAACTTTACTGGGATGTGTTCTCTCAAAAATTGGAATAACTCTGTCAACCACTTGCTTTATAAGGTCTTGATTTGTCCACCAGCTGTCTCAATTAGAACCTGGATGCATAATAACACAGATCTCAGTATGTAAAAGCTAATTATCATCAGAAAGCAAGTCATTCACAGCTTGGTCCTCAGTTAAAAGGTGAAGACGTCTAATTGATTCACAAATGAAATCACTTACATGGATACTAAGACCTTGTGACTTGTGTCAGAGCTGGTTTTCTTTTGCTGGATCCCAGATCTTGACAATACTATTATTGGCATAAAAAATTAATTTGTCATGAATAACCAGAATGAGCTCAAGAATATTGGGTGAAAGTATTAGCGAGATAATTTGATCCATATTCTCTCCCTTGTATACTGCAATCCAAGATTATAAATTTGCCATTTGTTCTAAGAATTGGTTTCAATAAGCCACCACATCATCATGCTCATGGCTATCAAAGTAAATATTTTTTGAATGGTTCTTATAATCCCAGCCAAGTTGATATAGCCACTCCTGAACCATTGTTTTATTAATCTTTCTTTTTATCTCGATTCCAAGATTGGGTAGAGCCTCATCCTCAACAAACTTAATGAATTCATAGATGGTTGCTATGAACTTGTTCGCACGTAAATATTTAATGATACGTATCTTAAAAACTTCATCAAACAGGAATGACATAGTTTTTGAGTGATGGCCATGATGTGATGTGAGAATTTCATCTTTACTTGACCATTGATTAGTCCATGAATAAATAATTCACCCATACCATGAACCCTGATTAATACTACGAGCAAGAAGATTACTAGCTGATAGTTTAGAGAATCCTTGATCTTGGATGAGGTGAAGAAATTGGCTCACTATATCAAGCCGCACATCAGACTTTTTCTTTAGCAGAGCATCAAGAGATGCCAAAGTAAATGTATTCTTGTCATCACTGAAATTAACTGTCTTCTCAAACAGAAGCTCGTCATCACCAGAATTAACTGTCTTCTCAAACAGAAGCTTATCATCACTAGAGTTAGCTGTTTTGATAGAAAACCAGTTGGTAATTTTATTAGAACCAAAAGCTGCCTTTCTTAAAACTGCTCTTTTATTGCGTAATATTGATTTAGCAAAACCTTTGTAAACTGGCTTCCATCCCTTCATTATTTATATGTCCAATTGCCTTGCATTCTTGATGAGTTCCTCTAGTATACTTTATTTCAATTCTCCTAACTTTTCTATGAATTGATCATCATCTAAAGACTCATTTTCACTTTCCATCCGAATAGTATCATCACTTAATTTGTCGGTATCCAATACTTCCTCCTCCCATTTCAACTTGATATCATTCCAGCACTTTTTGGCAGCCGTTAAGCAGTGTCTAGCATATTTACTTCATTTAGGCATGAGGAAGAGAAAATACATCTTAAGAGGGATTAATAATATAGCGAAAAAGACTTATATCATAGAAAAGAAAGGTAATAATATAGAGAAGAGATTTATTTATTATTTTATAATTATGTAGTGAAGAAAACATTGCCTCCTGAACAAGTCTTTTTATATAGTAAAAGAGAAAAATAACTTACCTTACGAGTCTTTAATATGAGTCTCCTAAATAATATTTAAAAGTCTTCTAAATAATTTTTTAAGAGCTTAATTACTTCTGATATATTTTCTGATGCGATGTGTCTATCACATAATCATATCATAATATATGCATTCCAAATTTCAGCAGTGACGCAGCACTTGATGTCTTTAGGCCATTCGCACTATAGTTAAAAAATTTTTATAATTACATCTCTTTATCATTATTTAATTTTCTTTTTTAGTATAGTAATTATAAAGAGATTTAATTATAAATCAAAATAATTATTTATAAAATATAAAATAATTATTAATTAAAAAATATTAAACAAAAATAAAATTATTTAAATATTATTATTAAAATTAAAACTAAAAAAATAATTTTAATATATAATATTAATTAAAAAGAATATAATATTTTAATATTAAATTAGTTAATAATTCTCTTATAATTAAATTAAAATAGAATATATTATTAAAAATAAATAAATTAAATTAATTAAATTATTAATTATAGTAATAATTAAAGTAATATATCAAAGGTTATATTTATTAATAAAATATAGTAAAAATTAAAATTTTCTCTCTATTAAAATTTATAATTTTATTAAAAAATAATATTTATTTTTATATTAAAATAAAGTTTATTATTATAATTTAACATAAATTTTTTCAGATTTTTTAGATTTTTTCTAAAAAAATTATTTTAATATGAGTTTTTTAGTTATTTTTTATTTATTAACTAGATTATTTATATTATAAATAGAAAAAAAAACTTGATTTTTAATAGAAAATTTTTTATATCTTTAATATTAATTTATATATTTACTTTATTTATCTTATACTTTTAATTGCAAATCTTTAATAGTTTTTATTATAATATTTCAATATTTTATAAATTCTTAATAAATTATAATATTATTTGATAATAAAAAAATATTAGTTAAAAAGTAAAATACTTATTTATAATCTAATTTAAATAATATATATTTAGTAAAAATATTTTTATTATTATAAATAAATTCAGTTACTACTAAATTTTTATTCTATTAGTCTTATTTATATATTATATATATATTTTTTTAAAATTCTATTAAGTTTTTTAATTTAATTATTTGATTAAGAATAAAATACTATTAATATACTAATTTTATTTTAAGTTATTCAAAAATAAAAATAATATTATAATTAGTTATAACTTGATCCTAATTCTCTAATTAGCTATTATAATTAATTATAATTAAATTATAATTTTCTAATTAACTATTATAAGTTATAATTAATTAAAATATTATTTTTATTCAAAAAATAATTTTCAAATTTACTGATAAACTTGATATCTTTATCTGAAATAATTATTAATAATAAATTATATAATTTAAAGATATTCTCAAAGAATATTTTTATAATATTAAGTATTATTATTATTATTATTATTATATATATTAATGCAAAATATATTTTCTTTAATAATTTATTAATAAAAATTATTATTATATTATATTCAGATAATTGAATTATAAAATTTATAATAATTTATTTTTATCTATATTTTAAATAATAAGTAATTAAAGTAGTTCTAAGAATTATTAATTATTATTTTTATTATATTAATAAGATTTATAACTAATAATATATTTATAAATATTTTTATTTATCTTGAACTAATAGAATTATTAAAAACTAATAATATATATAATTTATTATGAAAAATTTTAATATATTATATAATAAATTATATATTTATTTTACAGATTATTACTATACTATATATTGTATTATATGTAATACTACATCACAAAAATTATCTTAGCTTGTCAAGAAAGTCATATAGTATATTTAAGTTATTTTAATTATAGATAGTTTTCTTAGTAGAATTTCTCTTTTTTTTATTTTACTAATTTAGCTAGTATATTATTTAATTTATATATTTTATTTATAATTATTTATTTTTTTATTTATTTATTAATAAGTATCTTTTAGAAGTACAATCATATAAGTATTATTTATTATTAATTTTTATTTATTATATTATTAATTTTATATAATATTAAATTATTAGTTTCTGTTCTATATTTTTAATAATAATAACATTAATAAAGAATAAGTTTTAAATATAATAATCTTATTTATCTTGAATTAGTTTTCTATGAGAATTCTATTTCAATTATATTATTATATATCTTGAATTTTCTGTGTGAATTTTTAGATATATTACATTATATAACTAATAGATTATATATTAGATATATATTAATAAATTATTTTTTTAAAATAAATTTTATTTAATTAAGTTATTAGATATTGAAATTTATTTAAATATAAAAATTTTTATTATATATCTTTTATAAAAAAA
>CAJVPS010001380.1:0-15874 GCA_910591765.1 Ambispora leptoticha | reverse complement strand
ATTTCTGTTTTATTGTCTGCCATATATTGATATGTTTGAACAATGCTTCTTTTATATAAGGCTCTAACTGTTTGGGGGGCACATGTATGAGCAACTAATTAAGTTAGTAAATTACTTAATTTGTTCAACTATATATATGTACCTTGTCCAATCTTTCCTTAAACATGAACAAAGAACAAATGATTGACAGTGCATGATCCATCTCTGGACAATACTAAATCTTCCCTTTTTATTAAAAAGGTGATGGCACTTGTATATCGATATTAATAATGTATCATTTATTTTCATAACGATAGATAAAAAATGCAGTGTTTTTCGATGCTACATGTAGTAATAATTGACATCGAGAATACTGCAACTACATGTACATGGACCTGACATCGATATCGTTACTGTAGTGAGTCCATAATTTTTCTCCATAGTTACACCGTATTTTGCTGGATATAAGTAACATCCCGTATTGGTTCTTTACCTTATTTTTTTGAACCTTAAAAAATAATGCTAAACTTTGATCAGCTGCTGCGTAAAAATAATTCGTCAAAACAGAATACAACAAATTTATCATGATATGATATAAAATAAAATTAAAAGTTGAATATTTAAACATGTATTTTTTATAAAACTAATTTTTCTTTTGTTAAGTATTTACTAATTTAACCAAACCGATCAAATGAATAATTTACGCGAATAAATGGCAAATGGCTCTTTTCTATTGTTAGAAATTAGGAATAACAGATGTGTCAAAAAACTTAATATGAACAACACTAGCGCGGACACATACAAATGTAAGTTATTTTTTTATTACTTTTTATGCAAATAGATCGATATTAATTCTATTTAATGCTACTATCGTTCCTTAAACAATAAGTTCGAAGACAATACAAACGATAATAATAAAGAAATATTCAAGAAACAAATAATAAACATTAACAAAAGATCTATGCTTCTTGTGAAATTAATTGAAAATCGAAAGATACGTGAAACAAAAATTAAAAAGAGACATAGATAAAATTACGAAACGGTGATGGACATTAGTACAAAAAATTATAGAAATATTTTGCGAAATATAAGAAAATCTCCGTATTGATTTTTACCTTTCACAATAAAAACACACATTCTATCATTGTACATGTGCATACATCACATTCGATGACCAATTAAAATTAATTTTCAACAATTACATTAACGTTAAAGAGACTCCTATGAGCACAAAACATTAAATAAAAGCTATTTTCAATCTTTCTCAGTATGGCGCATAATATCTAAATTCATCAAAATGTTTATGTTTTATAAACTTCTTATTAAGAAATAAATTTAATCCATGAATACAAGGTTAGCTATATTTATAATCATTTTTAGTTTTTTATGTCTTATCTTTGTTCTTCATATTATAAAACATATTTGCAAATTTCATGTAATTATATTCATTCTTTATCAAATAATGATAATTGTTATGCAAATTTAAACTTCCGGATCTTCATGACGTCACTGTATGTTCTTATATTATCACCAGGGTGAACAGTGTTGATCTATGACCTATATGACACGTCATAAATCATATGGTCATAAGATTTCCATAACTTTCTGTAGATCATGTACAATGTACCAAAATTTCCGAGCACAACTTTCTTCACACATAAACAATATCGCTTCTAATTAGTGTCCAAAATTGATTTGCGAAGCAGTTTTTAAATTTTCACAATGAAGCAATAACTGGGATTATATTGTCCTTGCGCATCTCCATTTTCGCCAATCGACAATTGATACATGTATATTTATAACTGAAAAAGCAAATTTCCTCATAATTATTTTAGTTATATCACTTTTTATATTATTCTTTAATTATATCCCTAACACCACTTATATCTCCAAACGGCAAAATATTAAAAATCCCAAAGAATATAATCACGAAAGTTCATAAGCCCGACATACTAAATTCCGAAAAAACGGCATCTCAAATCTGAATGATCGAAATTCCGTATGCATGAAAACCAGAAAAAACCAGAAAACTGGTATACCACGCATTTGGTGCATTCTGGATGACATTCATTCGGGAATTCGATCTTTCATGATGCTGTTCTTTTGGAATTTCGTTTTCGGTCTTATGAACATTCAGGTTTGTAATCTTCGGGATTCCCATCCCAAACATGTGAATTATTAACTTGATAATGCATATTGGCAATGTATTTGATGTCGATTCCGAGAATAATTCTGCATTAATTTCACGAATATTCAACGCCGAATTCGTGAAGGTTTCGGCAGAATTTGGTAGTCGGAATTACAATCAAATTCTCTTATTATCACTAGCCAAGTAATATAAAATTAATTAAGAATCGCGTGACATTAAACAATTATATCCCCACCCCGGTTATATCTCCAAAATTCACTGTACTAAAGGGGAATATACTGTACAATCATGAGTATTATGAACTAAACGTTCATACAGTGTATTCGCGAAATAACGAGCATGTCGCTATGTCGATCTATTCAACTCTCAAGTCAATCAAGTTTCATTTATATCAAGGTTAGAGCATACTTTGTTCATATTTAGGAACCTCCACCTCTTTGAATTCGTCACTTTCATCCTCACCTCCTTTATCTGATTGACTAGGATTTGTTTTTTCATCGATATCTTTTTTTGCATGGCGACAAAATTCAACATCAACAGTCTCAACAAAATTATACTGCCGTCAGAATGTAGCATAATCACTTTTTTATCAATGTTGATGTTTTTATTTCGCATTTTCTTTAAATACCGCATGTATAGAAGCAATCCCTTTTTATTCGATTAAATGTCGCATATCGATATATGAGTGGGGCTGATTATGAGTCATGGACACTGGTATTATTGATTGAGATAAGAGTTGAGTTCATAAATACTTTTCACTAATTCATCAGACTCAGTCCAAAGTTGTCCAATATTTTGACACATGTAGCAACTTGACACGCGGAATTTTGAAAATTATGCGTTCATCGAGTGAAATACTAAGAGATATATAAAGGAAAATTTGAATACCAATTAAAGATCTTTAAGGTTACCTATATTAAAAATTAACGAAGGCACTAGATTAAAACTAACGATTCGATATATAAAAAAACACTGGAATTAGATAATGATTCTTCAAATCACAGAGTGCGGTTTATTTGATATGAAAATATAAAAAATATTGAATACATGGTCTACCAATAAAGCGGGTTTAATATTATTATTATTATCATAGACAGTAATTTTTATATCACGTCATATACACGAGGTTTACACGTCATATCCCTTTGGTATGTGGTCCCCATAATAGTAGAGAAGTAATAATAATATCTCTGATCCATCATAGTGCTATAAAGTTTGTTTTCTTGTTCCCTATCTTTTTTCTTGTCTAGTTAATAATGCTATCATTTTCTTTATAATTAAGATAAATATAAAAATTATATAATAAGAAAATAATGAAATAATATGGAAATGTATTGGTATTATATTGAATCAAATTATTGTTTATGAATGGGAATTTAATAATAAGGGTCGATAGATAGATAATAGGGTAACGCTTGCCTGACATAAAAGATTATTTTGCTTCCATAAATATTAAAATAATAAAACAAAAAATTGGAAGTGTTCGAGTATGGATTTAATATTTTTAAATCTTAACAGGCACGATATTAGCAAATAAGTTAAATAATATATATATATATATGATGTTTACACTTATCATTGTACGTACCTTTGGCATTTTATTTGACAGCAGTCGATACAACAATTTTTGCAATTTTTACTTTAAATATGCATGTATCTGGATTATTCATCGAATGAGCCAATTCACGGAGATCATTAGGATTGAGAAGAATTATTGTTGCTTTTTTGCTTGTTTGAGACTTCATCCGAGACTCTAATAAAGAGTATACAAAGGTTTTAAATTTTCAAATTGTATTATTCAGAAATCTGATAGTTACAAGCATAAATAAATAATAAATTATCTTGACTGCGACTTTAACTTTTGGAAGAGCCTATCACCCCAATTTTTTTGATTTTGCTCCAAAATTGATTTGGTTTAAGACTCTCAAGAAATTGTTCTATTTCCTCATGTCCTCATGCTGAACGTTATAAACGCCGTTGCTAATCGTTACACTTTGCTCATAGGGAGGAGTTGATCATCTTCGTGAGTAAAGACTAATTTCATGTGATACATTAACATTGAAATCTGTTTTTTTTATCACAAACAAAATATAGAAATAAAGAGATTTGATGAA
Source organism: Ambispora leptoticha (assembly GCA_910591765.1). Taxonomy (NCBI): domain Eukaryota; kingdom Fungi; phylum Glomeromycota; class Glomeromycetes; order Archaeosporales; family Ambisporaceae; genus Ambispora; species Ambispora leptoticha. Next base: position 11,632 of record CAJVPS010001380.1, on the reverse strand, counting down.
AAGAAAGAATATTAAATGTAAGTTACCTTCACTTGGAACATACAAATTAACACTTGTAGAACCTAAAAGTTTGATATATTTAAATCAATCTGAAATTGAATATAAAAGCAAATGTGCATACCTGTATCAGTTGGGATTGATATTAACTTTGAAGTAAACATTTGACTCATATAGATTGCATTTGAGTGGTTTTGCTATTTTTCGTAGAATGCTTTTTTGTAATTTCATCTTCGCATCAAATTCATCAAATTTTTGCTTTTCTAATTTAACACTCTCTTGGATTTCTTCTTCTGTTTTAGGATATTCTAAGATCTATAATACTGTAAATGCAAAGCATTTGGCTTCAAGATATTTATCATGACTTTGTTCACCAAATGGTAGTTCACCTGTTACAATCTCGTACATAACTATTCCAAACTATAAATATCTGCAGCGGTAGTGTATGACTTTTCATTTAGCACCTCTGGACTCATATAAGGAAGTACTCCTTGATTAAATTTTTCTAATATTTGGTGCAATGCTAAGTTCAAAATCAGCAATTTGAGGATTATAATGTAATAATATATTCCAGGATGAAAGTTACGATAAACAACTTTTTTCTATGAATCTTTTCGAGATGATTGACTATATCCTATAAAAATGTTAAATTTTTGGTTCAAGTCAATTTATAATATTCCATAATAATATATATATTTATCAGTGCATTTAAAACCAGTTTGAATCTATTTTTGAAAATATTGATTGTATCAGAAAACACAAAACAACTTTCACTTTAGAAAATGCTCATCTTTACTTCGTTTATAAACGCTTGAGTAACTTGCTTTGAATTGTGTAATAATTTCAACACAATTTCAAATTCTCTATTTCGTGTAAATTTATTTTCTTCATGATTCCAGAAAGAGTAATAATCATCTTTTTAATAGACCATCCAATCAGGTCGCTTTATAAATTGTCCCAAAACCTCCTTTTACAAGATATTCAATGTTGGTGAATCCTTCAAAAGGAAGTAGCTCTTCAACTTGTTCAGATTGTACACAATCATCACAAGTATCAGAACTACAAGAAATCAAACATTCATTACAGAGTTTCACATTGATGTATTCCAATTGCTGAAGAATAACAAAAGAAAATTAGTTAGTAATCAAACCACTTTTTAATAATTAATAGAATACTTTATAAAAAGAATAGAAGAAAAGAACCTACTATACCAGTTTGAGTACTTCCATTCGAATATAATATTTCTTATGTATAATTAATTTTGTTGCACTCTTATTAAATTGTCGATATCTTTATCTCTGCTAGACAATTCATCATTATAAATTCGTTTGCGATATTTGAAACCGTTTTTACAGCGCTCATTTCTTTGACAATCAGAACATTTACCGCAACCATGAGTATTGTGAACTAAACACTCATCGCAGTATCTATTCTCTCGATAACGCCAACATTTACTACAATCGTGAGTATTTGATTCTATCTTTGAATAAAATAAGTGAATTGGTTAAATGTAAAACAAACGATAATCGTTGTCGTAAACGGTTGCGGGATCCATGTACATGTGCATACATGTATACATGTAAATAGAACAGAAACTGAATTGAACCGGTTCGAACCTGTTCAAAGGTTCTATCGTTTATTTACAATATCTGCAAGTTTCAATTCTTGCCTTTTTAGTGGTTCTACAAATAATTGCTAACGTTAAACCAAAAGTTCATGTATACGCTTAAATGGAAAAGATTTCAAAGGATGATATCACATGTATAACATTAAAAATTGTTTAAGAAGGCGAGAACTTTTTTCTTTCGAAAAAAGGCATCAATAATGGCGTTTATAATTGAAATCTATATTTTGTTATTTTCTTTATTTATTTTGATATTATATTTGTTAAAAGGAAGGTCTATTGAATTTCCAGGTCCGACTCCTCTACCTATTATTGGAAATTTGCATCAACTTGGACACTCGATGCACCAGAATTTCACAAAAATGTCTAAAACATACGGACCGATTTTTAAGGTACATTTGGGTCAACTTACTTGGATTATTATTAATGACCATAAAATGGCAAAAGATTTATTTGTTACACATGGTGCTACTTTTTCTTTGCGCCCGGTATTTAAATATTATTGCTACATTTTTTTTTACTTAAGACGAATGTTTCAATAAATATATTTTTTATGATTAAGAGAGCTGCTATATGGGATATTGTTTTTCGTGGATGTAAAAATGTGCCTGCTAGTCCGGTAACTATTATTTCTTTTTAATAACTATTTAACTTGCTAAGAGATCTTATTAAAGTTCATACAGAATTACAGCTGGTGGAAAACAATGAGAGCGATTGAATCGCAAGCAATTAGTCTTCATCAAATCGAATATGTGTATTTTTCAATAATATCCGACAACGTGAAAAGTTTTTTACAACAATTGCATTTGAAATCTGGAGACGATAACATTGCTCAAAGTCCTATTGTTGATATTAGATTTTGTATAACAAAAATAATAACGACGATGGTATTTGGCGAATTAGCCAATGATCCCTTTATTTTAGAACGTTCTTCTACTTATGTAAAAAAACTCATTGATTTTGCAGATCTTAAAGGTGTTCTATTTGTAATATTTGCGTGGCTAAAATATTTTGGTCTTCAAAAAATCGTCGAGAGAGAAGCACGACAACTAGTCGCAGAAAGGGAAGAATTCTATAATGGTCTAATACAACAAATCAAGAATCGAATGATTGAAAATGGGCCAGATTCAGAAACTTGTATTGCTGCCGAAGTTTTAAAATCGGTTATAATTGACCCATCATTCGTCGCCTCTCCATATACACACGAATTTGAAAAAGATGAAAATGGAAAATATATCTTTGATAATCATGATGTGCTGACTATTTGTGATGATTTAATGTTAGCGGGAATTTCCACAACAAGTGGTGCTTTATGTTGGATTTTTGCTACTTTAGCCAATCATCCTCAAGTACAACGCAAAATCCAACAAGAATTAGATAGTGTAGTTGGTAAAGGAAAGTTCTATTCTATGGACCATGATGCAGCTTTGCATTATTTGAAGGCTACTATAAAAGAAAATTTAAGATTTAGGCAAGTTTTCTTTTATTCATTTTTGCTTAATATAAATAGGTTTAGAGATTAACAAATTTTTTTTTAAATAAAAAAGGTCAACAATAAATTTAAGTTCACCACATTGCAGCTCTCAGGATGAAACTTATAATGGATATCATATTCCCGCAAATACTGGAATCTTGATCAATTTTAATGCGATTCATACTAATCCTGAACTTTATGATGAACCACATGAGTTTCGTCCTGAACGATATTTGGATGACAATGGACAATTAATGAACTATAACGAAATTCTTGATCCATGGGTAATTATTAATTATAAATCTCGTACATTTATAAATGATTAGTCTATAACATTCTTTTTTTAAAAGTCATTTAGTCGTGGACGCCGGGCATGTTTAGGAAGTAACTTGGCTTATCGTGTTTTACTTACTGTTGTAAGCCATACATTGGCAATATTCGATCTTGAATTAGAAAAAGACCTAATTACTAATGAACCGATAAAGATTGATCTTGATGCGGGAAAAGGTCACGACTTTGATTACCTTCCCCCAGAATATAAATTAATTTTTAAAGTTCGTGAAGGAGTCGATATTGAAACAGCTTTACAGCTTTAGTAAAGCAAACTAACATCATGATAAATAAAATTATTTTTATTTTCATTTTAGTATACACATGTTTTAATTTAACATCAAGCCTGGATATAACAAATGGTCGGGTTGTTAGTAATAACTTTCGAAAAGTTTCATATTAATTGCAAGCGTGGGATATTTTAAGATCTCAATGTCAGATTTATATTGAGTTTGTCAATAATGGGATGATGTAGCAGAGATTAACTAATAAGAACAATAATAACGATTTAACTAACAATATTGAATTTGAGCAACTATAATACGAAACGAGAGTTGGTCAAATCTTCTATAAAAGATAAAACAAAGAAAATCATCATTCATCAAAATACATGTACATGTATAAGGCAATGTGATTATAATAACGATTTAGCATAATCAACTGATAAAAGAAAATCTGTAAGAATTTTTTGAACTTGTTGATGTTATCAACACAACACTTTGTAGCTGCTAAAAATTTTTAGATTGTTAATATTAATTATTTAAAGTGCATTTTTTTTTTGGACATTCATTGTTAAATTCGATGAGAAGAATCACAAAAGTTCAATTTTTTTAGTCGATGTTAGAAATCGCTTTAAAACTACATATATTTGCCATCAGTTCGTTATAAAAACGGTTCATATATTATTTTGAAATTATAGTTTATTAATTGCAACATTATAGTTGATGTATTAATTACCTTAAAAAAAATTTTTATGTTTACCAAATTTATTCGATCCTTATCTTTGCATCTGGAACTTTCTCAAAATGGAGACCAAAATTTAGTAAGATATACAATTACTCGTCTCAATCTAAATTTTCAAAACCACAATTAGAACAACTATCTTGTACTGTCATCTCAATTGTCCATGAACAATAATTTACTTGCCACAAAGTGTGTTAGCATTTGGATTTGATGGATTATTCCATTGTGATTTATTCAAAACGCATATATAATCTGAGTCAGAATTTTCCTGTCTGCATGATCTTAACGACGGATTATAATAAGTTGTTTTTCCGCCAAATCAAATCAAATGTAATATACTTGACTGATAATAAATTTGTACTGGAAAATAATATTATTATTGCAAGTAGGATTATTAATTTTTCCTTTAAATTAATCATTTTCTTGGTATGTACATGTATGCATAGTGTATATTAACGATACTCTACTTAATTATTCGAATCGAAAAGAAAATTTATTTTTAATTATATTATCTTTATTATTATCTCTAAAAAAAATTAGTGATTTAGAGTCTAGGCAAATATTGATAATTTTGATTAAAGCAATTACTATTTTTGACATGCGTGTACTGGAAAAACAAAATTAATGAAAATTTGCATCACCAATGCTATGAGAGTAGATCTGTTGTCATTAAAATTAATGAAAAGTTAAATTTTCTGTGCAAGCATCTGCATTTTTCTTCAGGACACAATATTTTCGAATCTAATGATCTGAAATATGTGATTTTTATTATATAGTTTACCTTGACTCAATGGAAATGTATTGAACTACTGGATGCTGAAAAATTCCATTCCGAAATAACCATAAATTTTGTTGGCAGCTTAATTCAGTTCCAGTTAAAACCATATTATATAAATTACATAGAACTGGAACTGATTGCAGCTTGAGTAGCTGAACCGAACCAGTTCCAATCAGTTCTATATAGAACTGTATCACCCTACTCCTCATAAAGATAGTGAATGCTCCACTCATTGCATTAACTCATCATTGCTTTTATTTTTCATGATACTTCTTCTGATTTATTCTTTAGCTTATAAAACAAATACTATATGTAATTTTTGACAAAAATGTATATACGATATTTCCACCACTCATAATAACAAATTATCATGAATAAGCATCCATCATGAATAAGCACCCCTATAATTAAAAGCTGTTAATTGTAAATAGGCACCCGTATAATCTGTATAATAAATTATATGTGCATCGCATTAGATGCATGCAATGGGTACCGTATATGAAATTTTAAATTTAGATTTCAGGAGTATCATGATTTGATTGATGAATCTTCACGTGAGACCAAATTTTAGATAAAATCAAAGATGGAATCAAATATTCATGATTGTAGCAAATGTACTGAATGTCGAGATAATTGATACTATGATGAGTGTTTAGTTCACAATATTCATGATTGTAGTGAATACAGTTATTGTAAATATGATGACTGCGAGGACTGTTTCAATATTACAAACGAATTTATAACGAAGAATTGTCTAGCAGAGATAAAGATATCGAAAATCTAATAAAAGAATGCAGCAAATTAATTATAAATATAAAAATATATTAAAATGGATTCATTTGATAAAATTACCAACGTTAAATATCTTGCAAAGGAAGTTTTGCATCAATTTATAAAGCAATCTGGTTGGTTAAACCGGATGAATATAATAATGTATGTGGGATCATAAAGAAAATAAAATTTACACGATACGAAGAAAAAACAGAATCATTACAAAATTCAAAGCAAATTACTCAAGAGTTTATACTCGAGGTAAAAATGAACATTTCTAAAATGAAAGTAATGTAATTTATGTTATTTAGATCAAATAGTTAGAAATATAAAAATGAATCTCTTAATAACTATCTTGTAAAATCTACAGTTAAATTTGATAATGATATTATTATAATTTGAATTTTTTTTTCTTCTTTTGGAGTTGGAAATATTATATGAATTTATAGTATCATAAATCATGAATTATATCATGAAATATTAATAGATGACTTATTGAAAATCATCAAATATAATGAATTGGATAAAAATAATATTATTTTTATACAAGATAATGATTCAAAACATGTGACTAATAAAATAATAGAATAGTTTGATAATAATGGAATTAATATAATGGAATGGCCATCTCAATCCTCCACTTTAAATCCAATTGAACATTTCTGAAATGGGATAGATAAGTATTTGAAATAATTAGACATTCCAATTAATAATCAAGATTAATTGTGGGATGCTATTCAACAAATTTGAATTATAATGAATAATAAATTTATAACTTGAGTAATTAAAAGTATGTCTAAGTAAATGGATAATATAATTAATGCTAAAGAAGGATATACTAGATGATAAAGAATGCTTTATTTAAATTTTATTAGATTTTTTTGTTAGCTAGTTGGCAATAGTATTTTATCTTTATGTTTTAAATTGATCAAAAGAAATGCATTATCTAAAATTGCATGAATCTCTTTTTTTTGTTATTATAATAATAATTATTTATAAGATTTTCCCATAGGTTTTTTAAGATTCACTGATTATGTATATTTAAATTTATAGATTTTCAATATATATGTACAATGTTATTAAAATTTTAAATTTGTTATTTGGATGATGCAAAAAATTTGTCAGCCACTGTATAGAAATATTAGAAAATATTTTTTTACCCTTTTATAATATAATTTTCAAGATGATAATGCCACAATACATAGAGCAAGAATAGTTAATCAATGGAAAGAGAATAATTTGGTATTAAGTCTTCCATGGTCTACACAGAGCCCAGATCTTAATTCAATTGAACATTTGTGGAATGTTTTGGAAAGAAGGGTTAGAAAATATGATTCTCATCCGAAAAATTTTGTGAAATTAATAGTAATTCTGGAGGAGGAGTGGAATAAAATTGAGCTAAAATTTTAACAAATTTAATTGAAAGTTTGCCAAGGAGGATTCAAGCAGTATTAGATAGCCATGGAAATCCAATTAGATATTAATAAAATTCATGTTTTTCTGAATAAACTGATATAAATTTTTTATAATGTTTGTTTATAAATTGTTAAGCAATTAATTGTTGAAGTTTGTGTATTTTTATCCAGGTTTAAAGTGGTCGGATACTTTTGACCGGGTTGTGTACATGTAATTTAGAGACAAATATAGACAATTTTAAATTTAGTAGAAATCTTCCTGTTAGGCAGGAATTAAAGAAATGCGGAATTTATGGTTACTTCGGTAAGAATATCATTCATTCGATCTTTTACTAGTTTGATAATTTAACGTTCGCAAACATATTACATATAGTGCCTAATATGACCAATTGATTTGGGAAGAAAAAATCAAGATATTTAAGTTTCTTTAATTGACCGGAAACTCGTAGTTTTCCTGAGCCTGCTTCTGGAATAACAAAATAATAATAATAATAATAATAATAATAATAATAATAAAATTATTTAATAATAAAAATAACAAATCAATCCAAACAATTGAATATTTTTTCTTTTTATTTATTTTACCTTTTGTTTTTATTTATTTCTAACAAGTAGAACTTTGTTTAATGTTAACAATTCCAAATGCACATTTAATCATAGCATATTGTTTAGACCAATTTTTGTACGCTGTTTGGTACATTTGACACGCTTATAATTTGACCAACTTACAATAGACAACTATTAATACCGAATTTGTTGACATATAGTAAGAGATAAGCTTCATGTTAGCGAATTCTATTCTATAATATATCAAGACTATTATCAATTCTATTGTCTTTAAATAATAATAAAATAGCACAGATTTAAAAAACTTATTTAGGTACCACTTGAATTACTTCATAATACGCAACTCTAAGTACCATTTTTACCCCATCAGAGCTTAATAAACCATGTTCATAAGACCTTTTTTTACAGTAAATATAATTTAAAATTGGTACCGTATAGGATTATCTTCACCACGTCCAAAATTTAGACCATCAGCTGCCCAGCACCGATACTCTTTTCTTTTTTATATCTGTTTTAGAACTCCATTGATAGCTTGAACATCTTCAGAATCAAAATAATATAAAGCTATTTGAAATGGCATAGTCTTTATTAAGTGAATTCCACTCAAACGGATTATAACCACTGTTAGTCTTTTTCTCATCTTTTAAACGAACAGCAACAATTGTTGGACGATGAAAGTCGGTATTATTAGATTCATCAGACTACCTCGTAATAGTAACTTTAATTTAATCGATTTATTTTTTTGACTAATAACTCGCTCTTTAACCCAGTTGATTATTTAGAGCTTTGGTTATGCGACAGAATTGAAGAGATATTGCGAACTGGATATAAGGTAGCCTTTTGTTCGCTTCCTGGCACCAAATAATGATGCAATAAATCCCAGCAAAATTTCAGCATATGACATGACTATGTTATAAAAATCAACTGAATTGTTGTGGAGGAAACGAATCAATGATAAACAATTTTCGAGATTCGATTTGAGTTGTTTAAATTCGTTATGCGTCTAATTTTCTAGTGGAATCATCAAATCGCTTTCGCTTGTATCTGCAGCTTGAGAAATCCCCATTCAAACAACTTTTCCCAAATGCTGATTTCATTCAAATTTAGATCCTCACGTTTAAGTAAAGAAATTAGAGTTGACTCGCGTAGCTTGGTAAAAAAATGACGGCTGGACTTTGATATGTAATATCCGTGCAAATTGATAAAAGAGTTATGCACAGATGCGATTTGATCAACGAAAATAAAATTTTTTAGCAAAGATCTAGAAAGTAAATTTGAGTATATTCAATTAGCACCCTCAAGGATCATCTCATCGGCCGCAATTGATAAATACAAAAACGTCGAAACACCGTAATTTTGTAAATCAATTTTTCCGCTGTAAATATATCTATTAAAATTATAAACAGTCAGCTAGAAGTCAACTAAGTTTTCATTATTACTTTTGTGGCGTTATTTCATTTTAGTATGAAATAATCTTAACAATAATTCAAAATTTCGAGGTTCGATGCTTGGTTTCTTAAATATAATCATTTTACTTGTTGCTGAGTGAGCTGAAAAAGTGCTTTGATTCCCGCAAACAATAATCGCAATATCACAATAGTTGAATTTTTATAAAATTCATCAAGTTTATTTGAGTGTGAAGTCAATAACAAGTCGGGTGTATTTTATATTTGATTAATTTTAATGATAATTCTTTTCTTTGTGAGTTAACAAATCTGTGTCAATTATTGGCATCAAGAAAAACACGTATTGAGTCAGATCGTGGGAAACTGGGCATTGTATGTTTCCTAATCAGTATAGGTTTTGTTACGTGTTTCCGGTAGGGTTTCGACGTAACGATATTGGACTGACTAATCTAGTTATTTTTGCTAAAGTAGTCTCTCTTCAATCTAATTTTAGTTTAGTATTAAAGCCTGTGCTAATATTGACGAATACTGTCTGTGCAAGGTAAGTATATAATAACACAACTTTTTAAAAATAAAAGAAAAACAATTGTTTTCGCAATGTTACTAACAAAAATAACTTAATAATTCTCAGGAATACTAAAATATAACTAAAGATAATTTCAAAAGAATAACAGAATGTAAATTTAATATATTATTTCAAAGTCAAAACAAGACTACTATTAACATAAATCGTGATAAGCTTTGTAGATTAAGGAATAAAACCATTTGTTCGCAATTGGTATAATTAGAGAATAAAGATAATTCCTCTTTAATTTACTTTTCCAAACATATTCTTTATTTCATATAAAGAACAAGTCCTTATTTTACAGTTTTTTATTAACTATCTAATACTGCGCTAGTTTACATTGTTAATACATGTAACTCGTAACGAACACAATTGTTAAGCAAATAATTGCTTGATCACAAGGATTGCTTCTCGAAGAGGCTAATTAAGAGTATTTACACAATTATTAAAACTTTTGCTTTGTATGGCGATAAGGTTAAATAATTCTAAACTAGTATTGTTCTTGTTTTTATGATCAATCATAAGGATTTGCTACAGGTACATGTACGTGTATATAGAAATTAAAGAACATTTTTGAATAATAAAAAAATAACATAACCAAAAAAAGCAGATCGTCTCAAACAAGCAAACATATTGTGAATCTCGCCTCGTTCATGCTGATAAGAAATTAATAAATTATAGCGAATTTAATGCTACTGCGGTAAAATGATGATTGTAACACAACACATGGACAAATATATGCGTCGCGTTTTTTCCTCTTTGTTATTGTTGAACCTAAATTTTTTTTCCAATTTTCTTTTTTACTTTTAAACATGCACTAGGGGAAATTTTGTTAGATGTAATATGATATCTATTATACCAGTTGGCTGGCGTTGACAAGGATAAAATATTAAACTTTCATTGCAATTGTGAGTGCCAAGCAAGCTGCAAGAAAAACCTGAAGATAGTATAATGGTCTCTTACCAAGTACAAAAGAAACAGAAAAAGCAAAAATTTACCACTGTCTGAGAGCTAATTAACATGTGCATAGAAATTACAAGAGGAAAAATCCAAGGCATGATAAGCAAGACAGGTTGTTTGGTACTCCTTCAGCAAGCCTATTTGATAAGAAATTAAGATTCTCAAATATAAATTATCGTTATGGAAGCTTTTGATGAAAAACAAGAAAAAATTGCATATATATAAGAAATATTGCCATTTTTTGATATTGATAATAAAAAATCTGTGCAAGAGCTTATCTGAAGATTCTCTAAGATAATTTTATCTCTTTTATAATATAATTTGTTCATTAGTTGAGAAAACATAATTTTCAAAAAAAAAATTGAAAAAGAAATCATAAAATAGATTTAAATAATAAATATTATTAATATGTTTTTTCAATCTTAACTTCATAGAAATATTTGCAAATTATTGGAAAACAATATTTAAAATTGTAAAATCTTTCCAAGAATCACATAGAAATTCTGAAGAAAGTATATTCAAAATTTGATATATTGATATTTAAGAAGATTACAAAACTCAATATCAAAAATCAAAGCAATATTAAAGTTATAAAAGAGCTAATTATTTATTAGTAATAAAAAAGATTTTATATATATAGAATAGAAATAATATAAATTGAATATATATCTGAAATTTTATTGATTTTATTTTAAAAAATATATTGCAATATTAAAGTTATAAAAGAGCTAATTATTTATTAGTAATAAAAAAGATTTTATATATATAGAATAGAAATAATA
>CAJVPS010001379.1:0-15879 GCA_910591765.1 Ambispora leptoticha | reverse complement strand
GTAAACTTTTTCACTAGGTTATCAAGTATATATATTTAAAATTTTATATGAATTAAATAAATATTCATTAAATATAAATAAAAATAATAATTATAATTTTTTTTGTAACATATTATATCTTATTAAATTATAATATATTATTAAATCTATTTTATTAAATTAATTAGATTTGGATAATTTGTTTAATTAGTTATCTAGTAAAAGTTATTTCAAATAATTTATTAATTAAGTAAGTTTGATATTCTACTCTTGCAAATATATTCTTAAGAAAGTATTTGTATTTTGATTAATTTTTCCAGCTTTATAAGTAATAATAAAGTTGTATTCTATCATAATCATTATCTATCTTGAGATTTAGGATTCAGAATTAACTTATTTGGTAAATAATCATTAAAGTATATTATGATTAGTAATTATTTCAAATAAAGATCCAAGAAGATAATATTAAAATTATCTAATAGCTTAAACTATAATCAGAACTTCTTTTTTAGTAATACTATAATTCTTTTCTGCTAGTTTTAATAAAATACTTGCATAAACTATTATTTATTTACTTTCTTCATCATTTTTTTAAGATAATATTATATCAAGTTTAGAGTCAGAGATATCAGTATAAAGATAGTATTACTGTAGTGACATAAAATTTCTTAATTTCTTAATCTTTCCCTAGTTATGAAAAATTATATTTCATTATAATTTTATTTATTTTATAATTATCTCTATTTTCTATATCATTTATTACTATACTTATTATCATATTTCTATTTTTAACATTATATTTTATTTAATATTCAGGATCTATATTTTTTATTATCTTGTAATATGATATTCATGTATATAGTAGAATAGTATAGTGAAAGATTATTTTTAATTTTAATAGAACAGTTACACTTGAATAATGATCTCAAATATCTTTTCATGTTCTTTAATGTTCTCTGATATTCTCTTATATCCTTTCATATCTTTCTACATCTTCTCACATCTTTTTACATCTTTTCATATCTTTCAATATCCTTTCATGTACTCTGATATTCTTCAATATTCTTTAATATCTTTCAACATATTTCATTATAATTTATTCATAATTATTTATATTATAGTACTTTAATTATATCTTGTATGTTAGATAGTATTAGCTAATAATACTATAATAATTTTGTATCTGAAAAATGTATAAAAGAACCTGCTATTCCAGCTGAAATAAATAGTTTTGAAAGAATTGTTTGGAACATATAATAGTTTTAAAAGAATTATTTGGAATGTATAATAGTTTTGAAAGAATTATTTGAAATGTATAATAGTTTTAAAAGAATTATTTGAAATATATAATAGTTTTAAAAGAATTGTTTGGAAAGTATAATTTAATTATACTAGTATTCTTTCTTTTATTCAGTTTTATTTCTTTGACTATATAAAATTAATTTTGGATTTTTGAATTATAACATTATATTGATTTTTGATTTTTGATATTGTTTTGAGAGTAGAAAATCTCTATTATAAATAAGCCATACTTTTGTTTTATTTGTTTTATTATTTTTAAGAGTAAATAATCTTTACTATAAATAAGCCATACATTTTTATTTAATTAGTAATTTAGTTTTCATATTTTATTTTTATCTTTACTTTAGTTATAACCTTCTTTGATTAATAGTTTATACTATTTAATCAATTCAAATCTTGAATTATATCAATTACTAGTGGCTTCACTCAGATAATCTTTATAATTTCTTTGATTTATATTATTCTTTCTTTATTTATTTACCCTTTGTTAAGACAATATCTGTAGATATTGATACAGGACTTAGAAATCTTTGTCATTTTTGAAAGTATAATCTAATTTCTCTCTCTTTATCCTTTAATTATTTCAGTCTCTCTCAACCCTATATCATTAGGATGAATTAAAGTGAAATCCCACTTAATAATTCACTGTAATAGTATTTTTTTATAAATAGTAATTTTTTATATTTATTATATATTATATATTTTTAAATCAAATTAATTTTTAAGTCTTTTAAAATTTATATTAAATTTTAATAATAAAATATATTTTAAAGATTATATTTAATAATTTATTTATTTAATATAAAAGAATATTAAATAATTAAATTTTAATTTATTATAATCTTTTTATTCTTTTTTTATAATATATAAAACTGAATCTAAACTTATTTTACTATTGTGATTTCTTAAGTTATATATTCTTTTTAATAAAATATATATATATAAAATATTTTAATGATGAAATTTAAAATATTAAAATAAATAAAATTATTAAATATTATTATTAAACTAAAAAAATATTAAAGTTAAATAGTAAATTATAATATAATTCAATTTAAATTATACTATAATTTATTAATTTGATTTTTAAAATTTTTTATTTTTAATTTGCAAAAAGTTAATTTTTATTTTTATTTAAAAGAAATAAAAATAGATTTTGTTTAATAATAATTATTTAATTATAGTTTGATCTCTTTATAGTCATATCTTTTTATAATTATTTTTTATTATAGTTATCTTTTTTGAGTTTTTCAATAACTAATTAACTATAATTAAAAAATCTCTTTATAATTATATTTTTCTATAATCATTTAATTTTACTTTTTCAAGTATATTAATTCTAGAGAAATTTATTATAATTATATACTTATTACTATATTAAGAATTATACTTTGAATAATTAATAATTTTTTATTAAGCAAGAATCTTACTCAAATAAATATACTATATTTTTATATCAAGAATTATATTTTAAAAAAATATTATAAACTTTATAAATATAATTTATTAATTAAAAATCAGATTTTTTATAATAAACTATATTAGATATATTATTATTTATTGAAAATTAAAAGTATTTTATAAAAATTAAGATAAATTTATTTTATATAAAGAATTTTTTAATTATTATTATTTTGAATATTAAAAAAATAATAAGTTTTTAATTTAATCTATAATATAAAATTCTTGTTAAAATATTTTTTATATTATTAAAATTTATAAGTTAAATTCTTTATAATAATACTTTTATATTGAAATTCAACTTTATAATAATTAAATTTCTAAATAAATTATATATTATAAGAGAAAAATTGATCTTTATATAAGATTAACTTATATTATATTTTTATTTTTTATAATATATATATATTAAATAATAAATATAATAATAATATAATTTTTTATAATTTGATAAAGTATAATAAATAATTAAAAAGAATTTCTAAATTTAAAAATAATGATTTAATATATAGTATAAAACAAATAGAAATGAAAATTTTATTAAAATCAAGATCTATTTGATTATATAATAATTAATTAAAATCTTTTTAATTTTCTTTGATAATTATAAAGATTATATAAATTACTTGATTTTTTCAATAAAGTTTAAATCCAAATAATTAATCTATTTCTTTTTCATTTATTATTAAGTCTTCTACTTTATTTACTACTATATTTTTTCTTTTATTTACTATTCTGTTTGCTATTTTGTATTTATCAAATTAGTAAATTATATATAATATTAACAAAGTAATATATATACTTAATTAGTATTTGTATTAATTTTTTTTATTATAAATCAGTACAAAAAGATTTGTATCTCAATATAAAAATTAATAATTACTTTTAATAAAAATCATTTAAATTTTAATCAATCTTATAATTTTTTTATATTAAATAAAAAATAATCTAAATTAACTTTTTATACTATTTTAACTAATTTATTATACTTTAATTCAATAATAAATAAAGTATTACTTTACTAAACTAAAATAAAATTATTTTTTTTAAAAAGACATTTTTAAATATTATCACTATCAACTTGCAATATTATAACTTCAAATTATACAAGCAGATTATGCAAGCAGATTGTTCTAGATTTGATAAATATATATTTTAAATTTATAAAAGTTGAATCAGTAATTATAAAGATATTAAGATTCAAAGTTGAATAATTAAATTATCTACTATATAATTTTATATTAATTTTAATCAAATTTTATATAGTAAAATTTAAGAAATAATAATTGAAAAAAGTTATTATTAGTAAAAATTTTTTTATAAAAGATATATAATACAAATTTTTATATTTAAATAAATCCCAATACCTAATAATAAATAAGCAGAATTAAAATTTTATTTTGAAAAATAATCTTTTAATATTTATCTGAGATACAAATCTTTTTGCACTGACCCATACTAAAATATTTGGTCACTTAAAAAATTTTTTGGTTGGAACTAAGTTTACACAGTAATATCTTGTTAACTCATAATGCTAGCTAGTCCTTACAAAGAAAAATTCCTTCTGATTGTTTATACAACATACTCAATTACAAAAAAAACTATGATATATAAATACATGTATACTCTTTTACTATATAATCTATAATATTTAAATGACACGTGAACCACTCAACACTTTCGAAAAATCCTACACGTTACATCTCGCTAAAACATGTCGTTCTTTAACTCATTTAAACCTATAAAAAGGATTCAATGATATAAATAACGTCTTTTTATGCTTTCATGTACAAACAAAATTATGAAACGACTTACGTCCTGCCTCGTTTTAAAGACAAATCATTTGCCAATTTTTCAAGTCGTTGGATCTCCATTTCAGCGTTCTTTCGTAGATTGATATTCTGGATTGTTCTCGCATCCTGTCTCATACTCTCAATATTTGCATGAAGTTCATCAACAAAGTTGAATCGAGAACAAATTTTACTTAAATCAAGGCAAAGTTTGTGGATGTATTCGTATTTAGCGTTAGCAGCGGCTTGAAGGTTTGCGAGGGATGATTGGTAATTGTTTGCATCACTGCTGTATTTTTGATGTTGTTGGTTGGCATTATCGTATTGTGCTTTCATATCTTCAAGAACTTTATTCATTGTTTTGGTTTCTTCAACTAATTTGACCTTGTCGTGAAAATGGCTGCATAATATCATCGAGACAAAGAATTGATATAAGTTTAAAAAATTATGAGAATATATAACTTGAAGATTACCTTTTAGGTCCACAACCACATTCTTTACATAGTTGGTTTGATCCCATGCAATAGCAAGATAGAAAGTGATCAGTTCCAGAGACGGTTACTTCTGAAAGTCCACACCCTTCATGACAAACGATGTCTTTCGTCAGATGAAGGGTACAAACGGTACTATGATAATCAACTCGAACGATTTTCTTAAGTTTAATTGATTCTGTCTTTGTGTAGTTAGCGAAAGATTTCTTTTGATCTCCAGTTTTTTGCAGAGCTTTCTGGGCAGCATCAAGAGCGTCCTGGACTTTTTGAATATTTGCGATGTCTTGAGTGACTTTAACGATTTCGGATTTGATTTTGTTTCTGAAGTCTCTCATGTTTTCGAATGCTTGAGTCGAAGTAGCAGACAACTTGGTGATTTCTTTTAACAAATTACCGATCGTTTTGATAGACTTATCCCAATGAAATTGAACGGTATGTCGTTCACTTTCGTCATCTTTCCAGATTTCGGGATTGGTACAAAAAGCTTGGTTGTCCATATAAAAGATTTGCTAAAAGTAAAAAAAAGCGTTAAGAAACGGTATCATATTTGAATTCAATATGAAATAGAAGGTCAATGAATTATATGCTAACCTTTGGCTTTGCAATCTCTTTTGCGAAACTCTCTTCTGAAAAACAAGCACTACTTTTTGCGCACTTTGTTAAAACGAGCAATAGGTTACGATCGATCAGTTCATCGGGAAGGTTATTTGACAATCGAACCAAGGTGTTCTTGATCGATGGTGTCACCCTAGCTTCAGTTCCATTTGCGATGATCACTATAGCGGATAATGAACCGGCAGAAATTGCCGTATTTATAATCTCTTGAATATTCTCGTCATCTTGCTTCACGCCATTCGTATCGCTCAGTCCAGGTGTGTCAATGAAGATGAATTTATAGACAGGATTGTCAGGATGATTGAAAGTGTAGTTGTAGCATTTGGTGGTTTGGCTCTTAGTTACATCATCAAGTTTTGCTTCCGAATGTTCATTAGCGAATTCTGCAATCGTAATGATGCAAGCATACAAATTAATGTCATTTCGAATCAGAATTTAGAAATAATTTTTACCAAGATTTCGACGATACCTTTTTCGGTAACTTTGTAATACTTTGAAGGAATCACAATCTTTGGTTCATCAAGAGTACCGTCTAAAAAGTAATTTGTCATCGTGTTGATGATGGTAGACTTTCCGGTCCCAGTTCCACCTAATAAAAGAATTTTGAAGACACGCGGCTCTGTACCAGGTAGGTCGATCTTATCTCGTGTAGGCTTATGGGAGAAGTCGTTATCATTATTACGTGTTCCGTAATCAGATTGGTTATTATTATCATTACGCATGCCGTAATTAGATTGGTTATTGTTGTTATTATGCGTGAAATGATCGAAGTAATCAGATTGGTTTTGGTTGTTATAATTATTGCGTGTGAAGAAATCGGGAAATTGGTTATTATTATTGCGCGTGAAGAAATCAGGTTGATTGTTATTATTACGTGTGAAGAAATCAGGAAATTGATTATTATTATTATTACGCGCGAAGAAATCAGGTTGGTTATTATTTTGGTTATTATGATTACGCGCGAAGAAATCGGCTCGGTTATTATTATTACGTGTGAAAAAATCAGGCTGATTATTATTATTACGTGTGAAGAAATCAGGTTGATTATTATTATTATTATTATTACGCGTGTAATAATTAGATTGGTTATTATTTTGTTGATTTTGGAAGGTTTCCAAGAACTGAGCAAACATAGCTTGCAGGTCAGGTTGATTAGGAGCGGTCTGTTGTTGCTGGTTCTGTGGCATAGGCGGAAACTTTCGAGAAAATTCGTCAAACATAGCTTGCGGGTCAGGTTGATTAGGAGTGGTCTGTTGTTGCTGGTTCTGTGGCATAAACGAAAACTTTCGAGAAAAATCGTTATTATTATTATTATTATTATATGGCGATTTTTGAGAAAACGTGTACGGAGGTGGTGCATCGCCGTCGTCAAAGTAATTCATGCCAAACCCTTCTTTTCGGTTTTTAGTTTGATTTGAATATTTTTCCTCTTCACGTTGTTCAAGCGTCATCTTACTCATACGAGGGATCACATCTAGAAATTAAATTAAATCAAATTGAATGAAAAGCATATGTAATTATTCATACAGTATTACAATTTACACTAGAAACTTGCCTTCAGAATCATTTCCTAAGGTAACTCTTCCTTTATCATACATTTGTTGCAACCGCTTAGCAATAGCATAATCATCGCCCTCTTCTTCATACATTTGTTGAAGCTGCATAGCAATATACTCATCCTCATCGACATTAATGTCTTTATTTTTTTTGACATTAGTTGCTGAAATTGTTCAAAATAAAATGTGTATTACACCATTTGAAAGAATTGTTCCTAATTTAAAATACCCTTACTTGAATGGTCACTTTTGCCTTGATTGTAATTAGACTGGAATGATTCTAAATTAACAAAACATATTTGGTTCGAGATGACATTTGAGGATGTTTTGAAAATTGAATATACTATCAACTTGCCTTCAGGAATTACACCACTCTTATTATGGTCGTTATAAAATTCTTGTTGCAATCGTATAGCAAAAGCATAATCATCATTGACATTGCTGCCTCCGTTTTGCATGATTGTAGTTGTAGCCGAATCAAAAAAAATTGTGTTATGCCACAAGTTAATATCAATATTGAATCGATAGCATTTTTAAATGTTTTAAAAAAATTGATACATGTACACCGTTCGCCCGCCCCCAATAAATATGGCATGATTTTCCTATTGAGGAAAATTTACATGTAGATGTTTCTTCGAATGCATTCTATCGCTATGGTTTTTTCCTTATCGACGTAACTTATAACGATAATGTATAATCGAAATGGTGGCAGGAATTCTTTTGTATAAAACAGGATACTTTCAGGATTAGTACTATTTGTAACTAGCCTAGCTTTTTTAATCCATATAAATAATCATATCGCAACTTTTGTGTATTAACGATAACGATAATAAAATGGAGCATAAAGCTAACGTTTTTCGTTCCATATTAACGTTAATTATTCATCACGATAAGGTTATTACATGTAAAGCTTATTATAATGAAATATATTTGTATTATTTTTCTATTGAAAGTCAGATCCCCAACAAGCTATTTTTAAACATAATAGAAGTTCTATATCGCATTTTTCATCTATATTATATTTTAGAATCTTATATTCAACGTTATGCACCCTACATTTAAAGATAACAGCAAATTGTGAAATTCAAAATGTGGGAATTGTGTTATCATTAGAACACGTGTTTCATGGTAACCAGCTAACCTTATACATGTACATGTACATGTACGGTGGATCGAATTCTGGGTATCTACCGAGTAAACCGTGAGACTGTACTGTCACGGTACACGGATATCGTTCTATGTATGCGTTATAAAAGAAAGAAATGAGACAATAATAGAACTTTGTGCGTGAGAATTAGAGAGTTTCGCAGCGTGGGAATTGAATAATGGTCGATGTTTTGGTAGAGTATTTCGAGAAGAAGGAAAGAGGGGAGAAAGGGAATTACGTCATTTGTTACTATTAACTATTCTATTTCTTAACCGATGCTTATTCTAACCAAAAGTCTTAAATTCTAATCAATCAAATCAATTAATTGATTCACTGATGCGTTTGTCTTTCTGGCGTAAAGAATCTAACCAATACTTTGTCTTTTCTGGGCAAAGAACCTAACCAATCTATAATGATTATAATTACGATGCCTTTTGCAAAACGGTTTTTAACAAGTGTTTTTAATACTTGGAGAAAAAAGTTTATTTCTCTTTTTAAAAGGCCTGAAAGTCATCCGTTATATACATTTTTGCTAGCTTTTTCTATTTATCGTTATAATTCTTATTACATTTTTAGAGCGCAGCAGTTATAAAATAAAATAAAATGAAATGAAATGAAACAATAATGACTAAAGAATTGCGCCAAACCTCGCAAACGATTGTGCTGAAAAACGGTCGCAGTGTTACGTTTGTAGACATTGTGCTGAAAATCCGTCTATTCGTAGCACAAATAGATCACGTAATTTGACAGGAATATTTTGAGTACTAACTTATCCGTTATCTCATCGATCACTACTCCGATCTCTTGCCGAGTTGTCTAATCGACCTCTTCTTTAGTTCCTATCATAGAAGGTAATCCTTGATAGCAAATACTTCAACTATATTAACACTTTTGTAGTCTTTCCTTGGGCTACTCAATTAACATGCATTGCGTATGATTGCATTCTTTGGTTACGGCACTAAGTTGTTAATACATTTGAATAAGCTCAGTATAGTAAAGGAATATATTGTATTAAGGAAATATTTTATTTAAGTTATAGGATTTCATTACAATTATTAATCTATAATTAGTACATTTTTTCGATGATTATTTTGCGATGAGTTACTTTTATATTGTAATTCGTCCCCATCTAGACCCGTTTATTTACTTTATCATTAATCCTGTGCTTCCCATGCAGCGGTATTAGATTTTATGCAAAATCTTTGCGTTGTCGCTAGTAAATTATTTAAAAATATAAAATCGTAAGTTTGACAAAAGGCTTTTTATCATATCATATGTCGAGTTTATTGTAAATTTTAAGATAGTTTTAACAGTGGATCTTTTTAAACTTCGTTTAGTTATTTCTAAACATTTGGTTTTAAATTAGCTTTTGTTCGAATTTGCTTTTGTTAATAAAAAAGGTTAAGGTGCAATGAGAATACTTCAAAAAATAATTTTCGTATATCATAATTTCAAAGTTAAATCTTTTTAAAAATGCCTCTTTCAAAACGCAAGTTGCAATTAAAAAATGCACTTGAATCACTTGACAAAAAGCACAAACTGAATTTGCGTGAAAACTTGTTAATTAATAATAAATCATTTAAAAAAATCTACTATTCAAGAACTTAAAATGATACATGACATAATCTTTAATGCATCGAGCCTTATTAAATCAGAAAGTAGAATAACTTACCAACAAGACTCTAATACATTAGTTATCCAATCAGACATACAACGAGAATAAAATGCTTCTATAGAATTGGCTACGAGTCGTTAAAAATTTTTATAACGCTCTAATTATCAATATTAAATATGTAAATACCTATCCATTTGATGCAACGATTTTTTAAATTTTTACATCACACACGGATCTTTAAAATTCTATTGACCAAATAATATAAATGGGGTCTGCCAGGAGCATAAATATCAAATAATACGTAAAAAAAACCTGTGTCATTGATTTTTACTATTATACCTTACATAATTTTGATCAATTGGTATATGAAATACACCAATGTTACATGTACAGTATCTCGAATCTTTTATATTCGAATACATGTACATGGATAAAGCCTGATGAACACGTGTAATCCATCCAATGGATGTGTGCAAATTTTCCTCAATTACCAATAAGAATGCACAACCCGGCAAAACAAGATCAATGTTTAATGTCTTGGAAAACAATTTTACGCATAATCTTGTTCTCTATCCTAATCCTAACCTTTTATCCTGACTTTATAAACATTAAGCTGAAAATTAAATCACGTAACACCAGGTTTTAGCTAACTCCTGAATTAGTAGGAACTGGTCATCCAATTTCTGAGCGAATACTTAAAAATCGCGACGATAATAGTATTTACGAGAAAAATGATTACATGATCGTTTATTATCATTATTATAACATAACACTGTTAGCAATGGGATTTTGCTATAGCATAAACATTGATTTCGAGTACAATGACAAATTATATTTATTTTTTATACCTAAGCAACGATCTTTTTACTACATATATTAATCGATCAAATCGATTCTAAGAAAATTGATTTCCTCGATTTTAGTTACAAAATCGGTTTCCTATTTCTTATTTGTGCACGGCTAATTCCAAAGTTCTGATTTGCCTAGAATCTATGTACGTAACTGAAATTTGTCGGATTCATTCAACTTAAAAATGAAAAGTAAACTACCGTAAACGTGGTCTCAAGTATTCCCCTGACAATAATACCATCCATAGTTTTTTGTGTCCTATTTTTTGTATAAAATCCGAGTACTATGAATAGAATATTACCGCATTTTTGCTTAAGATCCGGGGTACTATACATATAAATGTAGCTTTGAAAAATGCCATCTGGTATGATATACCAGGTTAAATTTGAATAGCAAAAAATTACGAGTAATATATTTATTCCATTTAATCCGTTTTATATCGATATCCATATATCAGAATTTTTCGGATCCTAGAAATTCGAAAACATATACTTGTAACCCCCTTATCCATAGAATCCATCTATGTAAATTATCCATGCGAGAAAAATTTATTGTACCCTGGATACATGAGACCACGTTTATGGTATTAGATATAGTAAAAAAGTTTATCGTTATGTGATCATGGTGGGAATCGTCGTCCATTAATAGAAATTCTTTGTTCTGTAGCTACATAAATAAAATGCTTCCTAAACTATCTTGAAAAAATTAGTTTTGTTCGCTAGTCATTATGGTTAATTTTTGCAACTAATTGATCCCTTTATTAACCTACGATTATTTTCAAATAACTCAGAAGTTTTAATTTGTATTAAAAGAAATAGAGCTGAAAATTCAATAAAGGACATAAGCTCAACAATCGTAAGAACAAATTCAAGTCTTTCCTAAAAGTTCAAAGTTGTAAAAAATAATAGTTTATTAGAAAAAATAGAAAAACAGTCAATGACTAAATTCTAGTCAAGATCCTAACCCAGAAGTTGTTATCTTTGAATTAGAAAATCAAATGATACTTTTTTTCTTGATAAGAATTCTTTCTTCGACGAACATGTGAAGTTTGCCGCGTTTTTTTCTCGGTACTCCGTTATCTTAACTTTAAAATGCTTACGAAATAACGATCATGCGCTTTATTTTGAATCACGGCCCGCATTAAGCTTAATTCAAGCCAAAACTCCAAATTACATCTCTGTTTTGTTATTTTGCGAAAATATGATAAAATTAATTCGTCTGGTAATCATTTCCTATCAGAGTCTGACCAGGTAATAGCTAATGATTTTAGATAGATTTAGGTAGTTAATTGTCCTTTTCTTGAATTCAAATTTAAATAAGCTTTCATAAATTCACTGTTATTCGCCATCAAATTTGCTAAATTCCAGACTATCCAATTTATTTTCTGGTTCAATGATTACTTTACTTGTAAAGGAACAAGCATAAAACAATTGATCGATCTAAGGTAAAAATAATCAATATGGTAATGCAAAATGTCCTTAGTTTCTGAATTAATTAAATCAATTCCTTTTGGTTGAATCAATTCTTTTGGCTAATTCTTCTATAATTAAATGATTTTCTTGCTTGTAAATTAAAAGTTGTTTACGGAGTTCGTATTTCTCTCTTTCAAAACAATTTCTTCTGAGTTTCTTTTTATAATTTCAGCTAATTTTATTTGTCTTTCTCTTTTGTTCCTTTGTTTGAAAATAATATTGTCAAGAAATTACTTTTGGTTTGACAAAATCAACATTTTTGTAACCATTTTTCTCACTAAAAGAACAATGTTTTGAATTGACTTGAACAGTTGCTTGCTCGAAAGTTATCCCCTCTTTGTATTCTCTATTGAGCTAGGACGAGAATGAATAATCGCTTTACTACCTTGTTTTTCAAATCACCTGAGCCAGTTAGTGGCAGAACTCTGAGATAGCATGTTAGTTTCAATTATGCCTTTTTATATTCTGCTCCTGCTGAGGAAATGGGAAGTTCTGTTTCTTGTATTCAGCTTCTTTTTGAGTTGGCTGAACTGGTTAGTTTTCGATTATTATTACTTGGCCGAGATCCATCCTTTTCTTGATTGTTCGTTGAAAGTTCTTTGACATCATTTTTACTTGATAATTTATTCTTAAAAAGAAAAGTTATTCTTTTTCTTTCCCTAATTGGCGAAGAAAATTATCTAATTCTTAAATTGGTTTTATCCTTTTTAATATTACGAATAATAACTTCACCAATTTCGGAAGTATTTTTTAAATGAGTTCCTCCGCATAGATGAAACAAAAATTTTTAATAGTTCTAACTTGATTACCGTATTCCGTTTTTGTTGAAAAAAGTTCTTTTTTCTAGTTCGTTAGTTAAATTAACAATTCTTTCCCTGATTCTCTAAATATCACGCCACCGAAAACAACGAACGCTTGACCGTCGGGAAATGGTTGTTTCTGACGCCTTTTAAAGAAGAAAAAAATTGGCTAACGGCAACTTTGAGCAAATAACCTGCTGAATGTAAGCGAGAGTAAAGAAGACGCTTTCCGTGTCGATTACTTTAACTTTTTCTCTTTTTAAAAATTTTCTTTCCTTCATGATGATTACAAGGTATTATTAATTTTAACGTTTATTATATATCTATCACCTTGGGGAATGAAAAATAGTCTTATCGAATACAATATAGTTACCAGTTTCATTTTGACTCGCCTCCAATATTTCTCATAATATATTTTTTCCGTAGAAACATTAGTCAATTTTTTAAGTTTTATTTAATGGTGGATCAACCGATTATCTTCTGTGTGCAAAACAGATCCTCTACAAATTGGGCTACCCATTAAACAAATATAATTTTTGTTTATTTACTTTGCCTATAACTTGTTTGCTGATTTTTTCTTCATTAATTCATTTTCCAATTCACGAATTCGGTCTCTCAATTACAATCATTTTAATCATTTCTAGACGATTTGCTTTTGGATAACGATAATTATCATAATGATTCAACCTATAACAGGCAAAAGCATTCTTAAATTCTTGCCTCATATCTCTTTTAAATAACTCTAAACGCAGTTCTTTGTTCACACTCATTATTAAATTTTTATGTAACGGATAAGGGAAATCGAGCCCCTGAATCCTAGTGCCACAAACTAGTGCGTTAAACCGCTTCGCTATATCCGCCATAACGGGAATTGAACTACATAATTAGACTGGTTCTAACATTCAACTACATTTGCAACTTGATTTAATTCAAAGTTGTAATTTACTTTGCCTCTGTTTCTATAATTTAATGTTTTTAGAGCTTTCTAAATTAAAAACGCAAGGAAAAAACTGCCCAAATATATAATCTAAAATAACACAAAATCACTAATTCAGCACGCAATTTTAGAATTCACGAAACAAAATAGACAAGATAAAGAACACGTGAATCGATAAACTGCTCATCAATTAGATAGGAGATCTAACATTATTCTAAAATTGACGATGTCAAAGTACACAGTCAAAATCAATATAACGGACAGGTCGGTTCATTAGTGAAAAATCCGCTGTCTACTAATGAAATCGTTATCTTGACGGCGATTTATTATAGACTGTTCTGGACCTCAATCCTTCCGTTATCTCGACCGACAGTGACTGTTTACATGACATGTAATACAGTTTGCGAACAAAGGAAAAACGGCTAAAAATAGCATATATCTTCTTTCTGCGTAATTATGCATTATTGTGATAAATTGGAACACGTCCAGATACAGTTTGCGAACAAAGGAAAAACGGCTAAAAATAGCATAGATCTTCTTCCTGCATTATTGTTATAAATTAGAACACGTTCAGAATCTCATATTACATGTACTTACTCCTCAGAAAGTTTCCCAATACATGTAATTTCAAATAAAATCGCAAAGACTATGGGAAAAAAACAAAGAAAGAAAAAAAGAGAGGAGTTGGAGCTTTGCAAAAATGAAGAATGTCGGGCAAACCATAATCCAGATGGGGACGACGGTGACTTGGTTACTGAAGGAAATGAAAGATATCACCGTGTTTATGGAAAATTTGAATGCGTAGAATGTAAAAAACACTGGACTAGCGGCTACGTTTGGATTCTACTCCGAAAATTTAATGATAATATCCCCGCTTCAGAGTTAGATGAAAATCAAGATTACTACCAACAAGAATGCAAGAAAAAAAAGTGTCGTAGTGGCGAATCAATTAATAAGTTAAAAGAATGGCACACACTTGAAAAGAAAAAGAATAAGAAAAATCTTAATCTGCCTCACAAGTCTGAACTTTGTGCCAAGTGTAAAAAGGGTAATCCATGTCGAAATTATTATTATGCAAGATTATGAAGATTAATATATGTAATAAGTTTTTTAAGTGTGAGTACTGGGGGAAAAATTTTTAACACACTTTGCACAACAAAAACTATTAATATACAGCCATTAGGATACATAAAAATGTTATAACTGTTATTACACATGTATTAGTTTTTTTATTTTTTATATTTTTATGAATAAATTTAAGACATTGTTACCGTTAACATTAAAGTTTCTCTGATTACGTCCGAAAACCCCCGTTCTTCCAAAGTGACCGTTCACATGAGATCATCTTGTGATACTCTGCCGAAATAAAAGAAAAATATAATAAAAAGCACCAAAACAAACAATGTCCAAATTAGAAATTTTACGTTTGGCAACATGCATCAACATTCATCAACAATCGTACTATTTTTTTATATAGCTAATTCTTCTTTAAGGATTGCGCCAACGATTATAGGACATGTCCAAAAAATTTAATGTGTACATTGATACTCATTCTCTGAATTCGTAAATAGGTTATTTAGATACATCTTGTGTCAATTTATTAGTGATGGACAATACGCGTATAATCAAACACTATACATACATGTACTGTCACAGGT
Source organism: Ambispora leptoticha (assembly GCA_910591765.1). Lineage (NCBI taxonomy): Eukaryota > Fungi > Glomeromycota > Glomeromycetes > Archaeosporales > Ambisporaceae > Ambispora > Ambispora leptoticha. Next base: position 207 of record CAJVPS010001379.1, on the reverse strand, counting down.
GGGTTGAAGTTTCGTGGATTTAGGAAAATTTGTGCACCGTGACTATGGGTGGAAGAGGGCGATTAGACTAATATTATCAGTTGATCTAAATCCTGTGCCGATATCTTCGGATATCGTTTAATATGGTCGCTTCAAAGGTAATTATGAGGCAGGGTAAAGGAGAATTTGTGTATTAATTATTAACTAATCTATTCTTTTTATTCCTGT